>MU159496.1:0-15325 GCA_015888305.1 Antheraea pernyi | reverse complement strand
TAAGCGTCACATGAAAAAGTGTAACATAGACCCTTCACATTGGGAGGTTCTAGCAGCTAAACGTCCAGAATGGAGAGCTCATGTGGCAACTAGAGTCCAGACTTACGAAGAACATCGACGTGCTGCACTTGATATTAGACGTGATGAATTGAAAGCTCGACCACCAGCGGTAATATACCTACGAGAATGGTGTTCTCACTTATGTACAATGTGCACGCACCTTCCGTAAGAAAATCGGCTATATAAAGTACACGAGCGCCGGAGTTGAAGCAGTCGCTGTGGCCGAAAACGGCCAGGAGCATACAATAACACCGGCTAAGTCTAGAGGGGGCTGACTCTCAAATGCAGCTGCTGGAACACACCAACAGATGCTTGGCGACAGATTTTCAACTAGCCAGGCGGACTTACAAAAAACCCTACCCCCATACTACGGGTTTTATCACGATATTTTCCTTCACCAAAAGCTCCAACTCAGTTGCTACGATTAGAAACTACATTCATCGACGCGATGTCTGAATACGCTATCAATTAAGCCATAATCACTTCATCAATTACAATTGATCGTTTGTGACTCGATGACTTGTCGCTAGGTGACTCATTGTCCGTGGATTCATTATTTGTAATTCATTTCTTGTAGCTTATTGTAGAGTAATTGTTGCGTACCTCCTTTATCGAACTATTTCTCGAATTGATTCTTTTCGACTCTTTTTTTATATTATTTCATAGGCGACTGTTAGTAGTAGGCAAACAGGTCTTTGGGGGAGAGGGGTTGGGAAAGTGGGGTGGACGGTTAAGTGGGAGGGAGGTGCTCCTCCGGCACTCTCACTGACCGAATGAAACGCAACAATGCAAGCAATGTTACTTCACGTCGGTTCTCCGTGTGAGGGTAGTACTACCCCGGGCGAGCCGGCCCATTTATGCTAAAACCAGTAATAGCTTCAGCGTGGCTCTACCACCTATTGAATATGAGATGATGTATATAGTAGAGTCTCACTAATCCGGGACTTCAGTAGTTTAGATACGTCCAATAATCCTATTCTTTCTTCCGTGCTTGCACACCGGTATTAGTATAACCTCCAAAAATTCTATACATTCTATTCAGTTTTTCTATACAATCCGATAATCCGACACCTCCTGGTTTTCAAAGTGCCGGATTAGTAAGACTATACTGTATATACTCTTTTATATTCATTGCCGTTCATATACACACGAAAATGTAAATAAAACGAAGCATGGAAACCACCACAAAAAAAGTATTAGAAATAAGTTACTCTAATTTATTTTCCACGTAGATTTTTACTTATAAAAAACTTTTCTCTAAGCTCGGCTTTTTGGTTTCCAATAAATCTAGGATTACCGAGTTATAATACACATAGCTTCGGTTTCTACTATTTTGCCTGTTTTTATTTATTTTATTGTTATCTCGGTAACAATGTTTACCGTTATTGTTATCGCTCCGAATAACCACCTATTAAAGTAGAGTTTTGTACAAAAAAATACTGATCTTAAGGATTATTTCATTGCTGTTTTTTTACGTTTAGTGATTATTTTTATTGTCTCCGCAGAAGTAATAAAATTCGCGGTTACGAAACTTTGTCCACTTTATACGATGTTATTGTATAATAAATAAAGAAATTGTACAGATAATTGTAATTTATATTACATTATCCTCAAGTAAGTATACTTATATTACTAAGCCGAAGATATTGTTTTTGTCTGTTAGTTCGAACACGCTAAACTCTGAAATTATAAATCAGATTGAAAAATATGTTTGTATTTTCTAGTCCATTTACTAAGAAATAGTATATATTATCAAACATTACGCTATGATCTTTACGAGATGAGCAATTGTCAAAATAAGTCAGAGGTTACGCTAATTGAGAACTGATTGCACGGCGTGAGGCAGAGCCAAAATAGAAAGTGTGTTTATTGCAGTGGTAGAGCCACGTTGAAGTAATACTGGTGTCAGCATGAATGGATCGGCTCGCTCGGGGTAATACCACTCTCTCACAGAAAACCGGCGTGAAGTAACAGTTCTTGCATTGTTACGTTTCGTTTGGTCAATTAGAGCGCCGGAGGCCCACCTCCCCTTCTCCCAAACACAGGCTGGCAACGGACTTGTGACTCCGCTGGTGTTGCTAGTGTCTATGGACGGCGATGAACACTTAACATCGGGAGATCCGCCTGTTCATTTGCCTCATATGATATTTAAAAAAAAAACAAAGAGGAAGAGCCGCTGAAAAAAAGTAAAGGTGAGTGAAACCGCGAGGCGCTCTTAATTATAGCGATAAAAGTTATTTTATACAGGATTATACATATAACAATTATGATTTTATTAATATTTCGGCAGACTCTTGTTCCATAGTAATTATGATTTTTTTAAATTATTATTTCTGCAGACTCTTTCAGACCTCTTTCCTGCTTTCGTTTATTTTATTAATCTATTCAAAAATAGTTTTAAATGTAGTGCAGTTTATACAGTGAGCAAAACGATATTACGTTTTTACCATATTATTATAATAATGTAATAAAACAATATGACCAATTGAACATCCGTTTATTATATGGGTTCCTATCAAAAATCAGCGCTGGCAGTAAGTACTGCTGTACTAATTTGCTAAATGAGTCTGCCAATTTTTGATTCTTATTTTTCACCTGTCCTTTTTTTGTCTAATTTCTTTGTTTTCATTTAATTGAATGGTATGGTTGTTCCAACAATATACTATCTCTTTCTTCTTTCTTCTATTATTTTACTTAACCATTCTTATTTTATTTATGAGTAAGCAACAGATATTTAATTGAGCCTATACACTTTATGGCAGTTTCCTTAACATCTTAAATGTAAATGTCCCGTGCCGGATGAATATAGTGGGATAGTAGACACAGGTGTTGGTGGGCCTGGATAAGCAAGCAATAATAATTAAATGTTTTTTTTTAATTTGTCAATTATATTATAATGTATTTTTTGAAATGCTATATGTAATTTGTTCTCTCTATTACTTTATACTACCTGATTCCCGCCCACTTCGTTGACATTAAAAAATGGCAAAGGGTTAATTGTTTTGAGAAAGTAAGTGGTCTAGAATTATCTACGAAAAAATCCGCGTCGAATGGTCTTAGTTCTGTATTTCAAAGGAACTGTATTTTCATTAGTATATATTGTTTAATGTCATATTTTTATATATTTCCTTTTGGATCTTTTTATATATATTTTATGCTTCAACAACAGTCATAATAAGGTGAAAACTCAAAACAATGGGATAACTATGTTCTCTTTTGTATTTTTACATTAAATATAGTCTGAATTATTTAAATCTCATGATTTGTAAAATTATTAAAATGATTACCATTCGTCTAGTCTTCACATCTATTGGCACTGATGGTGATTCCTTCGATCGGAAACCACCTTGATGCGAATCAAATGCGAGGTCAGCGAGAGAACTAGTAGCAAATTTTGTGATCACTCACCGGCTGGTGCAGGGTTCGATGACGGAGGTCGGCGCCGACGAATTTAATGGTGCAAAATAGGTTATGGCGATACGAGGAACATGCGATTCCTAAGGCGCGACGAGCTTTGCCTACGATGTGCGCGACCGAACTGGATCCGGCGTCACAAACGCCGTGGGCGATCAAGAAACAAAAATGCTCCCACCCTTGCTGACACTATTTTTCCTAATTGACTATATACGCGGCACAGGTACTTAAAGCAATAATTATACACATTTTTATACAATTAATTAATTCATCAAACTTATGATGGGCTGCACAATCTCAATACAAAATATCAACTTTAGATCTCCACAGGCTCCTATACTAGGCGACACTAGTCAAACGCAAGCAGCGCGAGCGCAATACGATCGGCCACTCTTACTAGCATGTCATCACGCGAAATTATAAGTCTTCTAAAACAAAAACTGCTCAATGCCCCTAAGTAAGTTTTCACTTCAATAACTCTGTAGTAAAAAGGTGAAATTTGTTACGATTTCCACTGACCACTTTAATTGCCAACATAACAATTTTCGATCAGCGTAACCAACGAATCGACAATAAACATTTCATAGAAACAAACTCAATGAACTTTTGTTTGATTCGTATCAAAATAGCGAGGGTAACATTCGTCGTACCTTATAATCAATATATTATAAACCGTTTGTGATGTTTCATCACTACACAACTGGTTGCCGGTTCAAACGACGTAATATATGGAGGTCGCGGTGAACTGTCGATTTGACAGAAAAATTGTGGAATAATGGAATATGCGAATGATATATTCGACCCTTGTCAAACTCGAAGTCCGAATGGTGTTATTTGAAAATAAATATCCGTCTAATTTGCATAGGAAATTGAATGACGCGGACCAGCTGATATATGTCTCTCATTTAGTCATTAACTACACCACACAATATATATTTTTTTACATGGTTAATAGACATTTTCTATGACAATATACACAATGATATAGCGTTATTAAAAGCAGTTTCTTTTATATGTTGTACTATAGTCGACGCATTTTAAACTGAGACGTTGGGCAATAAATGTCACTGACAGTAGGAATGTGCACGCAACGCAACCCGTTATCGATAGTTAGCTACCTACGCACGCGGAGTCAATGCATCATCGTGAACTTCATTAGCACTCTGACTCCTGATTGGTCGTTACGAGTAAGGGTTGTTGTTTTTTCTATAAATTTAAGATATTTTGTTATGACACTCCTTACATTACTTACGTTTCGTTACGCAATACGCACAATGGAGATTTTTTTTCTAACGTGGTTTTGAAGAAATTAAATGGTGACATCAACGCTCAAATACAACATTTAAACTTACAAATTAAAAACTTTTATTTTCAGAAATGGAAAAATTATTCCTATAAATATTTCATATAATTTAGCATATCTATCGTGCCTATCCCGTTATCGATATGCACCTCTATAATTCTTACACGCACATCATTACACCTCTCCATAAGACCTGTAAGTGCGAGTGAGACAAACAGATAAATATTATTAATGACCCGAAATCTCAGTTCATAATGCGTCTAGTATAATCGTTGCCCGTGATTTCGACTGCGTTGTGTCTTCTTTAACAGTGTACTTTAAAAAAACGATTATAGTTGATACCGCATTCGGACTCAGCGTCGATGGACATATTCCGGTGAAGGAAAACAGTAATAAAGTCATAGCATGGTGGTAGAGATTTTTCTAAGTCCGCCTGGCTAGCTACCAATCAAGTATAAGCTATCAAGTTGAAAAGTTGTTGCCAAGCACATGTTGGTGTATTCCGGCAGCTGCATTTGAGAGCCAGTCCTCTTCAGTCTCTCTTTGGCATATTTACTATATTAGACCATGTTGTCATTTAATATCAGGTACCATAATCGAGGTCAAACGCGAAAACTAAAAAACAGCATAAAAAATTAAAAGCAAAAATATACTTTGCGTAAAAAAATCTTTAGCCTTTTTAAAAGCTATCGTGTTTTTTTTTTTCTAGATAAGCGCCAAGTGTCTAATGCGTAGAACTAAAAAATATATTGAAGAAGATAAGAAATATATATCCAGTAATTTTTGCGTGGTCCGTGTACTACGACAGACCTCTATCATTTTTAGATTTTGTATTTAAAAACAACAAAGTGATGAATCACGTAAATGACGGTTTTAAAATTATAAATTTAGAGTTTTATTTCCTTTTAGATGGTAGAGCCATTTTGACGCTATTACTGTTTCAACGTGAATGTGTCGGCTCGCCCGGACTACTACCACCCGACCCACAGAAACGCCCACGCGAATTAACAGTGCTTGCATTTTTGCATTCGGTCATTGAGAGGGCCGGATACCCACCTCCCCTCCCCCACTACCACTTCCACAAAATATAGGCTAGCAACGCACTTGCGACTACCCTGGCGTTGCAAGTGTCTATGGATCGTGGGTGATCACTGAACATCAGGTGACCCACCTGTTCGTTTGCCTCCTATGATATAAAAAAAAAGATTGTATACCAACCAGTATGTAAACTAAAATGTGCACCCATCTTTACTCGTAGGTATATATAACGATATGGTTTAAAACTTTTTTTTACAAAATAGCTTGTGTTAAGAGTATTGCAATTAAATCTCGGACGCTTATTTCTAAATTAAATGAACTAGCCAAGTCAGATCTTAGGCTACAATATTAGCCTAAGTCATAAGCAGAAATAAAATTTCAGGTTGTTATAACATATGTTATGTTTTTATGAATAAATTTCAAGACTGACCGTTGAAATTTGCACCCATTTAAATCTCCCTTCTTTTATAATTGAAGTCAACAACCAAGGCATAGTTTGTAATATTGAGCTTGGGTCTCATTTCTTATTTTTATGTTTTTGATGGGATATTTTTGGGGTGTAATGGGTGTCGAATAACATCATAAGACTTGAGACACCCTAGCCAACTTCACCTGCACGTGGTGCACTCTGCTGAATAACGAACGAGGCAATGGCGAAAGCGGGATGGTAGGGTTTTCGCAACCAACATGTATATGGCGAAAAAGCCCGTCATAGTGATTCGATTCTGCGGGTCGCGTTCCGGGATCAGCCTGTGCATATCCAGCTTTTCGCAAGCCGGCATGATAGTGGCAGCCGACGACGGATAGTCGGTGGTCGCTATTGTTTTTGGATTGTACCGTTTTTACCATCAGGCATAGTGCAGTCATTTCGTGGTACAATAAAAAAATGATACCATTACTTTTCGTTCACAACTATTCCAATTATTCATAAAATAATTATTTAATACCAATTGTTAATCTACGATACTAAATCCCAGCTAATAAATACGAAAGTCGACTATACTCTAACTTATAAATACTAAAACTAATATGTTTGGATAAAAAAATAATTAAGGGTGGTATTCCACTGGTTATATATTCACGCGAAGACCTTAAAATCCACATAAAGACCGGCTGTTATCAAGTTTGATTGCTGACTCTTACATTAAAGGCACTATAAGTAAGTGTTTCTTAGAACCAATTAATTAAAAAATTATAATAAAATGATAAAAATTTACTAGTTTCTGCTTTATTCCTTTGTATTCACCCAATTACCTATCTGGATTCCAAATTTGAACTTTCTAGGACATCTAGAACTGGTCTAACTTTTGGTGTATAGGTCAGTGAGTGATAAAAATGTCGATGTTTGAACCTTAATATCTAAATAATTGTTTGAGGTATGTTTATAAATGGGCATGTGTATGTATATATCTTATACATATGTATGTATCTTACAAGTCTCAATGCAAGAGCCATATTTGACATGTTTATGTGAAATAATTTTTGAGTTATGAGGTAATTAAAAGTAACCCCAAATGGTTCGTCTAATATTAAACACGGGCATCTTCGATCTGTTAGCTTGAACTTGGATTTACACGCTGCCACGTGTCTAGACCTACTCGACAATGACAGTCATAATCTACGAAATTAGATGCTAAAAAAACATTACAAAAATCATCGGAAACACACCATTGGAATAAAACCGAAGGTATAAATTTTAACGTAAAAATATTCATTTGCATACGTCACGTAATACGTTCAAAGACAAACTCATTAAACCTTTGGTAGCTGTTTTATGTTTATTTAGAAACCTTTCCATGTAACTTCAAAGGTATCAATCTAAATAACATCAAGAATAACTCACATGCGTACTTTTACACATGGGTATTAATAACCGTTAACGCATGATATTACTACATAAATATGAGTTATATTATATGTTTAAGGAGTTATTTCATTTTCATTTATCTGTTCATTTCTTTAGCCATAGATGCCACAATATTCCTTCAATGATTCGTTTTAATAGTAATGTCTAGCAATCCTAAGAGCTATGTTTATAATGTTGTTTATTTTGTCAGTACCTTCATTTTCGATTCGAATTCACAGAGGAAATAGTTCCTTAAGAATTCTTTATTGCCCTTTCTAGTGATAATATGCCAGAACCTGAAAAACCTGAAAAACTTTTATAATAACAATCATTTTACGATAGAAAAGGGGAAATTACGATATAATTCGATTGATTAAATACAAAAACATATTTGAAAATAAATTGCATTGAAGTTTGATCATTTATAATTTAACAATGATAGCGGAAATTAGAGCACTCTCTCAACTGTGGGCCAAATAAATTAATTAAATTGGTACCACTTGAAATCTTTTCGGAATTCATCAAACATTTTCGTGAGAGTCGTAAAGTAAATGTAATTAATGTGATTTAAACATGGCGGTAACGAACTGAGTTCGAATTACAGTCGAGTTTAACTAAGTTTAAATTATATTAATATTACAAACGAGACAGTTTGTTACTCTGCATCTATATGCAGAAACTATGAATTCTTTAACTTCACAGTAATATAGTTTAGACCTCTTCACGAAGGAAGGTTTATCGTCATCATTATGCAATAGAACCTTTTTATATAAATCGATTGTTGACGTTCACATCATCTCAGTTAATTAATAGTATCGAGGCTCCAACTTTTTGGTAGTCATGCATGTAAACGTTAACAAAAAAGAAAAAGGTGTCATATTCATTCTTTTGTTTTCCATCGAACTATCGAGGCGATCATGTTATAATCAGCAGCTGAATCATCAAATAAATCATAATTTCAACATTCGTGGAAGCTCAGCGGCCAGCTGCAATAGAAAGGAGATCGCGAGGTACGTGCATTTTATCTTTACTGTTGTTAGCTGGATCTGAACGAAAACTTTAAAGGTTCTCGAAGACCCTTCGGGGTCCCCCAGAGTAACAGAAAGCTACCATAAGTATTTCGGCGGTGCGCGTGCTACAGAAGGAGTGGATATAATTACAACTCCAGCCCTCGACGTATTGGTGATTTTAAAGTACGAGAAAACTTCTATATTCCCTCATAAGTCGGTACTAAAACAATAGTTCTCAGGTTCAGATTTTCTCACAATGTTTTCCTTCGCCATCGGCCGATATTGTTACCAATTTAAATTAGTAATTGTAATTATACGCGAATTCAAGCGAATCAATGTAGAAAGTTTCAAAATCCTTTATTTTTCCTTTGAGAGCTTCCGCTGCGTGTTAGCGTTAGCTCAAACTAACTATTACACGCGGACGATGTCAGTATAAATGTCAAGCTCATATCGTCTCACTCACTCAGTCATTATCGAATAATGTAAAATTGTTGAGTTTTGGCGGGATCTTGAAACGTCATGTAGTTTATATTTTATTCATAATCTTGCATTATTTGGTTCTATATTATGTAGTATTGATGATGTTTCATGTAATATAGTCTGGTTATTGTGCACTAATGAAGTAGTTGGGAAATAACACCACGGAGTATGGATTCTGACTTGCCATAAAAACTCCCTGAAAAGTTTTAACAAGTCCGGCGCCATCTTGTTAGTTCACTGAAATAATCGCAAGAAACTTATTATCATTACCTACTTGAGAATGGCAGTAATAATCTAATAGAAGATTAGTTGATAAAAAAACAAATTTAATAATGTCGGGTAAAATTACATCATCCACAATAATATATGTAATGGAATTATAGAAGATTATTATAGTTAATAACCTTTTTTCTGAGTATAATAGATTGGAGATGTACATCAGTAGAAAATATCGATAAGTGATATACCTTCTGTTTTAACTCGATATCATGGGGTGTAAGGGGTGTCGGGGGGTGTAAGGGGTGTCGAATAACATCGATGACTTGAGACACCCAAGCCAACATCACCTGCACGCGGTGCACCCTGCTGAATAACGAACGAGGCAATGGCGAAAGCGGAGTGGTAGGGTTTTATAGCCCTACTGGGTCGCAACCACCATGTATATGGCGAAAAAGCCCGTCATAGTGATTCGCTTCTGCGGGTCGCGTTTCGGTATCAGCCTGTGCAAATCCAGCTTTTCGCAGGGCGGCATGACAGCGCCGACCGGCGATGGATATTGTGTCACTCGGTGGTCGCCATTGTTTTTGGATTGTACTGTGCTTACCATCAGGCACAGAGCAGTCATTTTGCCGTACTACTATAAAAAAAAACATTGATATTATCTTTTAATAAGCTAAATAAAGCTCCGAAAGCAGTGAACTATAACGGGAATTAAAATATAATTGCATTTATTGGGAAGGTATCAAAAATCGTAACATTGACTTTCATAGAACATTACAACAATGATTGGGACGACATTTTTACTTGCAATTTATAACGTCGTGTGACAATCACTTCTATTAAACACACTTCGAAATATGACGATGATAAGTATTACGACTATTATGTATAAGTCGGTGTTAAACCAAGGATAATTACGATTAACCGAAATGAAAGGTAATGTATGATTTTAAACTATGAGATATTTATATTTTCCTATACCAATATAATGACATCATTAGATTTAACATATCGACATCGTTGCTAATATCGATATATCATTGCAAGCCTAATTACAGCCTATATATACCTGAATCGAAGATAGCGTAAAAATGTAAGACGAAAATCTTCAAAACAGACTGCCATATCGCTATGAGATTGACCCAGAAATCTCGTCACGAATGTAAAGCAATCTGAAGAGAGCCAATTGAATTCAAAGAAAAACCACCCTCAACGAAACTGAAAACCGGCCGTTTTGAAATATCAAACAGCGAAATAGAAATTGTGAAATTTGTGACGAATAAACTCTTTATAGGCCTATAAGTTGGTATACCCGCTCGATCGCGATGAAATTCATTTTCACTTAACATTTGGCGTGGTCTCAGTGTCGGCTATTATGCGGCTCATGAAAATGTATACTAATTTTTAATGCCTCCCTACTTCTGTATTAAAAAAACTATTTATGTTGGTGTATAATTTATACAAATCTGTATGTAATTAAATTAAACTAAATCTATAATAAGTATTTGTGAAATTAATTCAAACAACTTTTAACTGAGTTTTTTTCTATTTATGTTCATAATTAGCAATGATTTAACCAAATGCTTTGTATTATTCACTTTTTATAATGAAATAAACCCTACATCTAGTAATAACGCAGTAACTAATAATAATACTAATACAAGAAATTCTAACTCGAATTTGTGTTCGTGACTATTACGGGAAATAAGTAAAAGACTATAAGACTATATAATAAGACTAAATAATAAGAAAAAAAAGTAGGTTTAAATAAGATATAAAACATATAAATAGGTATTAATACTCGTAATGTACTGAACCGTTAAAAATATACTTAGATCTATACGACTAGTTTAAATTGGTACTATTTAATTTTTTAATTACCAGATCTTAACTAAACGAATAAAAAAAATATATTTCACGTATAAAAAGCTATATTTTCAGAGAGAAACATTGGAATATTTTATTTTTAATATTACCATTAACGTGAGTAAACCACGAACAAAAGCTATTAGAAATATATACTGCTCGACAATTTCGCTGACATTTGAACCACACCCAGAGAGACAGCGTGCCTCAGAGATAATAAAATTTAAAAGGGCAAACTTCGTCGGGCACGGGATGGAATGAAAAGTGATTTGCCTAATCTACTTCTCAATTTTCCAACCCACTGGTCTTCGAGATTTACACCCCACTACTATCGACCGCACGATATTTCCTTGTTGTATTTTTATTAACTTTGTTTTTTAATTGATTAATTTAAAATCATTATGCACAAAGTGCTTTCATAAAAAAATTGATTGTCTGTAAATGTCTGTGACGATAATTTTACTTGATAACGACTCGGATGCATCGGCCGATGGAGTGGAAGAGAGATAAGTGCGTCACAAGGCAAACGCTTAGGCGGATCGCGCCTCTCTATCGCTTGTTCCGAGCTCTCGCTTGCACGCTCGGCTCAGGCAGAATGTGACAATAAGTCGTGCTTTTTCGTGCGTGCAGACAGCGTTCATCGATTTATCAGACGTTACCACGTTAATAAGACGGCTATACCTACATGTACAAGTAACATTACGTTGGACAAAATGCGAAGTCTGTCATCATCTTCTTACCATTATCCCCACCTAAGTAGGATCTCACATGTTTTGCTTTTCCACTCTTTTTTTTTTTTTAACGTGGGAAAATCCCTTATGGATACGCCACCCTCCCGGGGGAGAGGGTGGGTTATGTCCGAGTCGCACGGACTAAAACCCCACGGTGTACCGACAGACCGTTTTGTGGGGGCGGCAAGGGATCGTTCAAGCTAATCAACCTTGTAGAGCCGCCCCCACGGTCCGCCCGGCGGAAGGTGACCGCCGGGCTCCTACCTATAGAGGGACAGACCGGGTACACACCGGCTGCCCCCCCTCGTCCGCCGGACCTGTGCAATGAGGAGATGGGCCCCCCGGCCCATCCCCTCAGGTCCGGCTACGGTGGCAGGAGGAGTTGGGCGAAGCGCCTTCTCCTCCTGCCTGTCCTCCTTTGGCGGAGACGGCCACTTTGAGGGTCTGCCTCGCGGGCCCTCTCCGCCTCCTCCTTCTGCGAGATGACCTCCTCGCAGAAGGAGGCCATCGCTCGCCAAGCCTGTTCGCTGCCGAGCATGGCCGAAACCACGCTCGGCAGCGATAAGTCCGTTCCCACGGCCGCCGCCAGGATGCGGCGCTGCTCCCCCCACGCAGCACACTCAGACAGCGTGTGCTGCGCGGTATCTTCCTCAGCGCCGCACTCGTGGCAGGCGGCCGTCGGCTCCCTGCGTGCGATCCGGTGCAGGTACCACCCGAAACAACCGTGTCCGGTGAGTACCTGCACCAGTCGGAACGTCAGGGAGCCCCACTCCCTCGCAGTCCACTCCCGCAGGACCGGGCGGCCGCCGAAACTGACCTATCAAATATTGTCTCAGTATTCACACCTTTTACACACATATGAATTTTCACACAATCCATCCGTATCTTTTTCCGTCTTCTTTTATATCCAACCACCATCATACTCAAAACTTTTCTAGTTACATGGTTTTCATCTTTCCTCATAACATGCCCATACCGTGCTAACCTATTACTCCTCAACTTCGCTATCGCTGGTGCTATTTTCAAACTTCCTCTGATAAACTCATTCTTAATCTTATCCATTCTAGTTATACCAAAGATCCATTTTAACATTCGCATCTTTGCTACATGTAGTTTTCTCTCATCCGTCTCTTTCGTAGCCAAATACTGAGATGCATACATTCTATCTAATCAAAAATCAATTACCAAATATTTATTATCGCATTATTTTAGAACAGCTGCACTTATTTGGATAATAATTTTATTATTGTGTTTGTAGTTATGTGGACAAGGTTTGTATGAATGAAAGTGTTTAAAGAATGGTATGGACATGTGAAAAATTTGACTTCTAAAATCTCCATACGATAATGTCAGTGAATGAGTAAGTCAGAAGCCAGTAAGGAAATCTTCAAAGTATTGACAGCATTGACAGATGGACGTTCAATTAGTTACCATTTCATATCATTATATAGTCGTACGTCGTAGAAGATTTCGTGCTATTTCCTTCCTTAACGCGCTCTCTTGAAAAGCCGGAGCGGACATCTAGTCCATGAATAAACATAGGCAACTTTCTTAGAACTATTACGGAGTGTCGTCAAGTCTCTCAAGTCTCTTAGATCGAAACATAGGCAACTCACACTGAGATACTAAACCAGGCGACTTTAATTAATTAAGTCAACGAGTTCTGTTTCTTGTAATTTAGTCATCTCAAAAGTTACTCAGTTTGAATGCATTCGCAAAAGCCACACAAGCAACATTCTACTCGTATTAAATTATATTTTAAATGTAGTAAGAAACATAAACATTCATTTTACGTTTCACTGGACGTATTGATTACATTAGTTACAAGACTAAAAGAGATGGGTTAATAAAGACTGAAGACACCTTGGAAAGGGTAGACTTGGAAGTAGAATTAATAGTTTATTTTTTTAAACACCATACCTAATGTTGAATGACAATGCAGTCTCAAGTGTAACTGCCGGAACTAACCAACAAGTGCTTAGTTACAGATTTGAACTCGACGGAGTCCAAGCGGACTTGAAGAATCCATACTACCATGCTATAGTTCCATCATAATTTCCTTCACCGAAGGCTCCGATAATGTGCGTTCTTGTAAAAACAACTTGAAATCATTCAGGTAAGGTTGAATTTGCAAAATCATAAGTTTGTCGCATAACTATAAACACGTATGTATATTGGAAAGTTTTTGCGGCCAGTTTTGAGCCCTACTTTTATTTGAGACTGTACAGTCTTGGGTTTTTATATGTCAATGCATAGAATATATAAAAAAAAAATTAAGGGAACGAAATCGCGAGCACCAGCTTATCAAGATGAAAATATATAAACCAACTATAGGAATTGGCGGAATAGAAGCAATCTTACCAAAAGTTTTCGCCGAAAGACGTAATAACTCTAGAGCGCTATTGTCGCCGGGATCTCTGTATTAATTACGCACATAAAAATGATTAATGAAAGATATCTGGAAACAATGCTGAGGAACGCGTATTTATTGGAGGGCCCTCCGCTATTTGTCATCAAGACAAATTGTTGCTTGATGCCAGTTTTCACAATTTTATAATACTCCAGTACCTTCCTCTTTACATGACGTCCTAGTAAAAAATATTTATTATTTCTTCACGTCTTAAATTGTTTTTGAGAAAATGTTAAAGATAAAATCCGTCTATTTCTAAACGGAAAGTTAATACCCAGGGAGGTCAATTTAAACCGGTCGTGCGATACAAAACAAATCAATAATTCAACACCTGGACGTCCGATGCTCTCTCCAATAATCCGTTTGTTTTCCACCGCAAAATACTCTTCAAATTTTATGGAAGTCTGTAATAGTCTACGGATCAAAATAAGAAACAAATAGAGTAAGAAAACAATATTCTATTAAGATTTAAAAATATCGGTTTCTCTTGGACATCAGTATTATTATATACTAGCAGGTCCGGCGGACGTAGGCAGCATCGCCCTGATAATAAAATGATATACCTAAACCTCCAAAAAATCACTTTTTCTTCTGGTGAAAACCGCATGAAAATCCGTTCAGTAGTTTTTGAGTTTATCGCGAACAGACAGACAGACGCGGTGTCAGGGGGAAGTAGTCTCAACCGATTGATTCTTGATTCTATAACTGAAGACACCGGTTTGCAACAAGTAGTTTGATAAATCATAATTTAATACAATATAATTTATTGTAATGTTAGCATTGTGTAAATATATATAAGGATATTGAATGTTACTTTATTGTATTACTAGCTAACCCGCGCAACTTCGTCTGCGTAAAATCAGTTACTACCGGTTTCTATTGTATTTCCAAACTCGCAAAATCTAAGAATCCGACTGTAACGACACCAACCGTTTTAAATTGTGTAAC
>MU159495.1:124399-186446 GCA_015888305.1 Antheraea pernyi | reverse complement strand
ATTTAGTGAGCCTGAATCATGGAATGACCAATTTGTTGCTGTTTCTAGTATTTAAATTATGCTGGTCTTTTACTAGATCAAACATATCTAAGTTTTTGCGTTGACGGAGTACATATTTCAAACAGTTCAGAGGTAGTAACTGTTTTCCAAGATTATTTCACTAACATACCTTTACAGGTAACAAAAAATATTACTTCATCAGCCCAAGGTGCGGTATCGTTACTAAAAAATCTGAGTGCACCTATAAATTCAAAATTTAATTTCACATCTATTAGTGCAGATGAAATAATAAGGACTTTTAAACTCTTAAACATGAAACATACCGAAGATATCTGGGGAATGTCGGTAATAGTAGTACAGTCCTTAATTATTAATATTTCATCATATTTGGCTAATATATTTAATCAGTGTATAGCAAAAGGAACCTTCCCCGATTTAATGAAAATAAGTAAAATGGTTCCTTTATTTAAATCAGGCTGTAGGAGTAATCTTGGAAATTATAGACCAATTTCTGTACTGCCGTCCTTAGGCAAAATTTTCGAGAAGATTATGCTTAAACAATTATTAGGATATTTTAAAGCGCAAAAGATTCTGGATGGTCGACAGTTTGGTTTCACAAAATCAAAATCAACTACTGACGCTGGTGCAACGTTACTAAGTCATATTTTTCGAGCTTGGGAGGGATCGCAGGATGCAATTGGTGTGTTTTGTGATCTGTCTAAGGCTTATGACTGCGTTGACCATAGTACCCTTATTTTGAAATTAAAACACTATGGTGTTTGTGGAGCTCCTCTCGACCTTCTAGTGTCCTATTTAGAAGATCGTTGTCACAAAGTTAGTGTAGACGGGGTTACGTCAGCTGGATCACTGACTCAAATTGGCGACCAGCGTCAGTAGTTGATTTTGATTTTGTGAAACCAAACTGTCGACCATCCAGAATCTTTTGCGCTTTAAAATATCCTAATAATTGTTTAAGCATAATCTTCTCGAAAATTTTGCTTAAGGACGGCAGTACAGAAATTGGTCTATAATTTCCAAGATTACTCCTACAGCCTCATTTAAATAAAGGAACCATTTTACTTATTTTCATGAAATCGGGGAAGGTTCCTTTTGTTATATACTGATTAAATCTATTAGCCAAATATGATGAAATATTGATAATTAAGGACTGTACTACTATTACCGACATTCCCCAGATATCTTCGGTATGTTTCATGTTTAAGAGTTTAAAAGTCCTTATTATTTCATCTGCACTAATAGATGTGAAATTAAATTTTGAATTTATAGGTGCACTCAGATTTTTTAGTAACGATACGGCACCTTGGGCTGATGAAGTAATATTTTTTGTTACCTGTAAAGGTATGTTAGTGAAATAATCTTGGAAAAAAGTTACTACCTCTGAACTGTTTGAAATATGTACTCCGTCAATATTCAAATTATGCCAATTATCATTTATTTTGGACTTTCCTAATTCTTTATTTATAATATGCCAGACAGTCTTGGTCTTATTACTAGATCCAAGAACTTTATTGCTTAAAAATTTAGCTTTAGCAGTTACACAGACACGCTTAAAAAATTTTGAATAATATCTGACATATGCATGAAAGGATTCATTGCTAGTTAATGATCTCCTATAATACAGATCGTATAGTCTATCTCTACTTTTTTTAATTCCCAAGGTAGCCCATTCACTAAAACTATTTTTTTGTTTTACACTAATAACTTTTCTTGGGCAGTGTTTAATGATTGAGTGGATCAATTTTAATGAAACAAAAACTAAATGCTTTATGATTTTCTTGTAGAGTTTTTTCAGTTCATACAAACATACAGACAGACATTTGTAAAAATGATCGAAATTGAATTGAAATACTTAATTCCTAGATACCTGCAACAATTTTTTTTACAAAAATCTATATATTATAGACACGTTAGTTTTACATTCCTATTATACTTATAGATATAAAAATAAGATATCACTGATTGTCTGAAAAGTTGTTAGTTTGTGTTTAATAACTTTATGATTAGCAACGAGGCCTAAACATGTTTTAATACTATTTCGTCTAAATGAGTGAACAGTACCTGATGGAAAGTACGATATAGTCCATAAATAACGGCGACAGTTGGTGTTAAATAGCAACGGCAGTAATCACCACCGTGCCGACTTGCAAAAGTGCCTATACACTCCTAATTTGCAAACCAAGCTTAAAAAATTCATTATATATTTTGCTACGATTGGCTTTATACGTAAAATTAAACTTGAACTTGCATATTTGATTTATGCTGAATAATACATATTATAAATATTTATGTGATCAAAATATAGAAGCAATTTTATTAGACATCAGGAGATTACACTGGCTCGTCGTTCGCTGTAAGCCGTTAAGTCTTTGATCAGACTCTCTACTTGTAATTGAAACTGATCTTGACTTTCGTAAAACCTTTCGTATCTTTTCGAAGTCTAGACATTTTTCATATTATATATTTTGCAATTTACGTACGGCTATAACTTTTATTTAAGGCGACAACTGACTAATTTTGAGATCATTACTATTTTTCACAAGAATTAAGAGCTGTAGAAGGATATAATGAATGAGATATACCTACATATAAATAAAAATGATAACAAAAGAGGCAGATAATAGTTATATTAAAAGAAGCGTTAGAAATCGATAGCATGCTACCCAAAATACTTTCATCTTTTGAGTAGTGTTCCTCAGACAAAGGTGGCTTTATATCGTCCGAGGCCATCTCAATGAAAACTTCATTTTACGAGGTAGCTGACCCGGTTCAGAGTCGTTTTAGCTTGTGACAACACTAGTCGCTACGTGACTTATTTTCAGAGATCCTTTTGATCGTGGAAAAGTTTAATTGTATTTTATTTTTAAATTTTTGTTAAATGTAATATACACAAATACACAAAAAAACGTAAATGGTTTCATTGTAACATGAAACTATTACAGACGCGTAGAAAGGTAGTTGGTGTAATGTTTATATACAAATTGATACACGGTTTCCTAGAATCTTCAAATTTTCTTAAAAAAATACCCTTGAGTATCCCACTCGTAGGCGGTCGTTTATTTAACTGGCAAACTTTTTATCTACCATCAGCTAGAACTAACGCAGGTCAACATTGCCCTTTGTATCGCATGCTTTCTTTTTGTAATAGATTACGTTTCAAATTCGATATACTATTTTGTGTTTATTTGGCCTAAACTAGAACTAAACTAGAAAAAAAAAATTTGATTGTTTCATTAAATTTTTCTTTGTTTTAATAATATGACTTTATCTTATTCATGTTGTATTCACATTTAGCACAGTTTCTGTCCATTTTTGTTCATTGAACTCAATTTTGTCGATCTTAAATAAATAAATATAGACCCAATTTCGTAAAGTCTGAGAAAATATCCTTGAAAATAAGTATTAACTGCGTATTTTTTTACAATAATTGGTTCTAATTTGGTAAATATACAGTGTCAATGAAAAATGAAATAGGTAAATTACTGGAAAGGTAAAAAATTCACGTAATGAACTTTTGTATTGAGCTAGCTGTGTACATTTTTGATATGAGCAAAGGCGCACCAGGGATCATCTGCTAGTATTGAGCAAGTATATCAATTACAATGTTAACATAACGAGCAACAACGACTTGCTAGGGAACATTATGTTGGACTTATGATAAAGAAAAGTGATTAGAATGCGTCATAGTATTTCTTCATTAGCAATGTGATAAATACTTAACACTAGAAGCCACCTGTCTCTTCCTTTGCGTTTGTATCTTTATAAATAATGATGGATTGTTTTTGTATAAGTAATGATTTATATAGAAAACGTTATACTTTGTTAACCTATGTTTTATCGTGATGCATTAGTTATATTTGTGAAGGAGTAACAAATATCTGTCCATTCTTATTGCAAACTTTTTCGTTTCTAATATTAATGGGATTCTATTTCGGTACGGTAGCCGCAAAAATGTAGGCGTAGATCTTGTTTCTAGACGAAATTCGAAACGTATCAATATATTAGCAGTTAATATTGTCAACATAAAGAAGGTTTTATACTGCTCGAGGTTACCTAAATAAAAAAGTTATTTTACGAGACAACTACACAAGCTATTTTAGAGTTTCCTCAAAACTTGTTAATACGTGACTTGTTTTAGGAATCCATTTTCAAAGCTTATACATACCGATTATGCGTTCAGTTTACGTTTTGTTAATATTAGTAAAAAGTACTTCCATATGTGGAAAGTTTTTGTTCATTAAACATTTTTGTCTAAAAGAATAAAACAATCACTTGTGCACTTATGTTTTTTATAATTCATTAAGAACTGTCAATCAATTGGTAAGAAACCAAATATTCTGTGCTTTTAAATATTGTATTGTACATGTGCGAAGGTGTTAACATGTCTATCTGTATATTTTTATAGGTTCTTTAGTAAAAAAAACATCTAATTTCTAGAGTAAATTTGCTAAATGTTGTAAATGAAGTTTCAAGATACACAAATGAATACAATATTATATACTTGTTTCAGGGAGGCGCTTCCCAACGGTACGCTTTGGCTAGGTCCCTTCTCAGCAGCGCAGTATCGCAGCGACATCCACGCGGCTGTATACAGGTGCCGCGCTGCGAGTACCGTTGGTGTCATACTGTCCCGAGACATGCGCCTTGAGGCAGGTCAGTGTATAATCCATTTTATTACTTACAAAAATCTGGAAAAAGTCCTATTTCACTAAAAACCTTATACTATATATGTACTCGTCAGGGCGAAGATAAAATGGCGGCCATGTGAAAGTATGGCGTCATTCATAGTGGAACAATCTACCACAAACAATCGAGTAAAAGCATTGGCCGATACAGAAATGCAACACTGATCATAGTTACCGAGCGAGTGTGCCCAGTGTCACGTCGTTTGTTGCCTTTTAAAGTATTCAGCCAAAGCCTCCAAACAATGTTGTTTCTGAACGAGGTAGATAATAAGCCAGTCCATGGTAACTCTGCCGATATAGTCAATAGTATGGACGCAGGTAAATTATAATTTCCCCGATATAGTTGAAAGTACGGACCAGGTCAATAGTAACTCCCTCGGTATACTTAACGCGTTTTATTTATTGACATATTACAAAGAATTGATGAAGGAAATAGGAAATATAAGTGATGCTCGGTGCTGCGATTTTGAGATGTAGATAGTATTATTTATCGGACATGACAGTCCCAACAGAGTATATGATTTCTAAATATAGTAAAGTGTCATACCCAATTTCATTGAAAGCCTTGTGACGCAAACGTCGGGCAGCCTCGCCATTCCCTTTCACCTACGTTTTTACCAATAAGCACTTAAGTTTGGCGACGCGATGGTCCGATTATTTGATACAATTTATTGACAATGTCATAGATTATTTAAAAAATAATGTTGAAACTTAGGTCGTTAAGTGTTAGAAAGGCGTCAATATTAGAATGGGCGATTTGTAGAACTATATGAATTTTAGCCGTCCAAAATATCCCAAAATTTTTATATGATTAAGTTCAATATTTAGAAAAACAAAAACGTGTGCAAGGTGTCCCTTCCCGTCACGAACGAAGTTCGGTAACGTAAAGTAAGGAATCAAAGCAAAAAGATTCATGTGGTATTACAGGATACATAGATATTTAATTACTAAAAATGTAATATTAAACATTGCACTATCACTACATATTATAAAACAAAATCCTATGCCACGTCTGTCTGTCTATTTGCATATAAACTCAAAAACGACTAAACGTGTTTTCATGCGGTTGTCACCAGTAGATAAATTGATTAATGAGGAAGGTTGAGGTGTTTAATTTGTCATAGTTTTTTTTAATTATAAGGTCAGGACAACGTCCGCCGTTAGTATAATAATAAAAATAGTTTTACTGAAAATTTCTCACCCAGCACTTATTGGTGTGTTTCGGCAGCTGCACTTAAGAGTGCTAGGTGCTAGGTGTAGCGTGTATACCATGTTAGACCACATCGTCATTTAACACCAGATGGGTTTATGGTCATACGTTAAAAACCTATAAAATATAAAAAGAAACTTGCGTTATATTTAGTCTTACATAAACTTAAAGACATTGAAATTATTTTCTCTAAAGAATGTAAAAATTGAACATGTATTACTAATTTCTATACTCGAGAATTAATTACTACTACAAGCTCCAATCAACTCCAAAAATATATGAAAAAATCGAACTATTGATTAAATTACATCACAACGTGACCCTTTACGTCATAGTATAGTAATATGAAATATAAATCCGATGTTTCGGATGCCATTTCGCGTTGATTCCATTAGCGGACCCTTCTCTCGGTCTCACGGAGTTCGGATATTGCGGCCTTCAATCTTAAGGCTCAACTCAGCCGTCCGCCTTCTCATAAAGAAACGTGTTTGCATTCTTGACATTGATTCTGGCTTTGTATTCCAATATTTTAGATCGCAAGGGAGATTTATACAAAAATATACGTGTAAACATTACCCGTGCTTGGAGTGAAATTTGTTTGAATTGAATTATATGTATGTATTGTATAATTTACTCATAACGCGTTCCCGAGAAGTTTTACATGAAAATGTAAGGAATTATAGGGAATATAACAGAACAAATTCTTCCACTGGCGGTGCCATGACACCTACTTTATTAAACCAAATTTACAACTTTTACGATATCTTTATTAAACCAAATTTAAAACTTATACGATATAGTAAAATACCGCGACCCCGCGTTATGTAGTAATTTAGTTTATTTTATTCTATTAAAATGTGAGCATATTTTATGATTCTTAGAAGTATTGCTGACAATTTGACAATTCTTGGTGTCAATTATATATTTATATTCAAACATACTTGTACGACGCTATTTCCAAACACGCAAACTACCGAGCCATTGGCCATACCGATTTGCTACCACATTGCGTCAATATATACACAGTTTAGTAGTAAGACATTGATAAGATATTGTAGTAGTAAGAAGATTTTATAATATTTTTAGGGCTAAAGATCAACAGCGACGGTCACCACCTCTCCAGACCATGCCCAGTTCGATGCCTAATAGTATTGTCCCCAGTCGCAACACTTCACATGAGCGACAGCAGAAAGGCCCCATCATTGTAGGATTATAGATACATACTATACGCACAATCCTCTTTCGAACTTCCTATATAATTACACTAGCTGTCACCCGCGGCTCCGCACGCGTTTTTTTTAATATATTAAAGAAATATAAAATTGTAAATAGGTGTACATTACAGAAATACTTTTTCAAAACCATTTGTAACTACGACACGCACGGCAACTATACACATGTAACGTGTAAATTAGATATGTAAATACGAATAGTATATCGAATGGAATGGGATTTACCATCAGCAACATACCTGAAACTTTAACCTACTATATACCACCCTCAGTGCTCACTAACACTATATAAAAAAGTAATGGGAATTTTAAACTATATGTACATTATCGAACAATATGTGTTAATTTTTGTATTATATAGATATAACATTATATTGTCGATATAATTGTGTTATTCTTATACGTTGCTATAATCACTGAGTTATATAGATGCAAACGCGTAAAATAAAACAAAATGGCCTCCAAATTTACCAAAATGATAATATAATTCAAATTACATACATTTATTCTTTGAGTCCAGTACAGCGCACGTCTCACGCGCTTGTTTACAGTAAACAAATTATTTTTGATCAATTTTACACGAACGAATGCACAGATAACAATTTATCACTACATAGTGTAAAACAAAGTCCTCTGATTTGTCTGTTTATCTGTTCGTGATAAAGTCTAAAAGTACAGAACGGATTTTCATGCTATTTTCACCAGTAGGTAGAACGGTTCATGGGGAAGGTTTAGGTATAATTTGTCAAGGTTTTCTTTATATTATCAGGGCGGGATAACGTCTGCCGAGCCCGCTAGCATAAAATAAAATAGCTCATTAGTTAGTTGTCTGCCAGTGAAAGTCCCGTGAAAATAGGTTCAAGCATTTCGGATATTCCACTGCGGCCGAAGGCGAATATAAAAGCTAAATTACTTTTTATGAGGTCTGCAATCTACCAGTGAATATCCTGTGAAAATCGGTCCAACCATTTTGGAAATAGCGATGCGGACGAAGCCGAGGGTAAATAAAATAGAATATGCCAACCGCTATAATTTCGGCTACCTGCTAGTAAAATTTTAAACTAAAATTTTAAAACACACTTTATTGTTATAATACGTAATAGATAACACATAAAAAATTGGAAGCAAAACTAACGTAGAATAAACTTTTTGAATAGGAACACAAAATTATCTTTGAAAATGTTTGCGATAGAAACTTACCACGTTACCATGGCGACGTATATAATACTAACGTTAACACGCAGCAAAAGCGAAAGCAATAAAAAAAACGATTTTGAAACATTCTTCATTGGTGCTCCGCTCTTATTGGGTTTAGCGTAGCCTTTCTCGATAAATGAGCTATCTAACACCGAAATAATTTTTTAAACCGGACCTGTAGTTCCTGAGATTAGCGCGTTCAACCAAATAACAAAAAGTTATTATTTATTTTGACAAACACACTTTATTGTTATAATACGTAATAGACATAAAAACGATTAAACGGATTTTCACACGACTTTCACCATTAGATAAAATGATTCATGAGGAAGGTTTGGATATATAATTTGTCAAGGTTTTTTTTATTATCAGAGATTTCCAATTGCGCCGCCGTTTGGGTCGTACGCGTGCGTCTATTTGCTCTCGATGCGATTATTTTGTCTCGCTCTCGCTTTCTATACTCATCAGTCAGTTCGCGTCGTATTTACGCGTTCACGTTATTGCATTGAGAGCCTCGAATTACCCGTGCTTGGAGTGAAATTTGTTTGAATTGAATTATATGTATGTATTGTATAATTTACTCATAACGCGTTCCCGAGAAGTTTTACATGAAAATGTAAGGAATTATAGGGAATATAACAGAACAAATTCTTCCACTGGCGGTGCCATGACACCTACTTTATTAAACCAAATTTACAACTTGTACGATATAGTAAAATACCGCGGCCCCGCGTTGTTATGTAGTAATTATTTTGCACGGTTTATTTTATTCTATTAAAATGTGAGCATATTTTATGATTCTTAGAAGTATTGCTGACAATTTGACAATTATTGGTGTCTCTAATCATATATTTATATTCAAACCTACGTTGTACGACGCTATTTCCAAACACGCAAACTACAGAGCCATTGTTCATACCGATTTGCTACCACATTGCGTCAGGGATATCGATATACACAGTTCTTAGTAGTAAGACATTGATAAGATATTGTAGTAGTAAGAAGATTTTATAATATTTTTAGGGCTAAAGATCAACAGCGACGGTCACCACCTCTCCAGACCATGCCCAGTTCGATGCCTAATAGTATTGTCCCCAGTCGCAACACTTCACATGAGCGACAGCAGAAAGGCCCCATCATTGTAGGATTATAGATACATACTATACGCACAATCCTCTTTCGAACTTCCTATATAATTACACTAGCTGTCACCCGCGGCTCCGCACGCGTTTTTTTTAATATATTAAAGAAATATAAAATTGTAAATAGGTGTACATTACAGAAATACTTTTTCAAAACCATTTGTAACTACGACACGCACGGCAACTATACACATGTAACGTGTAAATTAGATATAAATACGAATAGTATATCGAATGGGATGGGATTTATCATCAGCAACATACCTGGAACTTTAACCTACTATATACCACCCTCTGTGCTCACTAACACTATATAAGAAAGTAATAAGAATTTTAAACTATAGGTACATTATCGAACAATATGTGTTAATTTTTGTATTATATAAATATAACATTATATTGTCGATATAATTGTGTTATTCTTATACGTTGCTATAATCACTGAGTTATATAGATGCAAACGCGTAAAATAAAACAAAATGGCCTCTAAATTTACCAAAATGATAATATAATTCAAATTACATACATTTATTCTTTGAGTCCAGTACAGCGCACGTCTCACGCGCTTGTTTACAGTAAACAAATTATTTTTGATCAATTTTACACGAACGAATGCACAGATAACAGTTTATCACTACATAGTGTAAAACAAAGTCCTCTGATCTGTCTGTTTATCTGTTCGTGATAAAGTCGAAAAGTACAGAACGGATTTTCATGCTATTTTCACCAGTAGGTAGAACGGTTCATGGGGAAGGTTTAGGTATAATTTGTCAAGGTTTTCTTTTTATTATCAGGGCGGGACAACGTCTGCCGAGCCCGCTAGCATAAAATAAAACAGCTCATTAGTTAGTTGTCTGCCAGTGAAAGTCCCGTGAAAATCAGTTCAAGCATTTCGGATATTCCACTGCGTCCGAAGGCGAATATAAAAGCTAAATTACTTTTTATGAGGTCTGCAATCTACCAGTGAATATCCTGTGAAAATCGGTCCAACAATTTTGGAAATAGCGATGCGGACGAAGCCGAGGACAAATAAAATAAAATATGTCAACCGCTATAATTTCGGCTACCTGCTAGTAAAATTTCCGTTAAAATAGGTTCAGCCGTTTTGAAGATTACCCGGAACAAACAGACAAAAAATAATAATATAAAAATATCGACCGAATATAAAAACTTTTTTTTGTTATTTGTATCTATATTCATTCACCAAAAAGTTATTATTTATTTTGACAAACACACTTTATTGTTATAATACGTAATAGACATAAAAACGATTAAACGGATTTTCACACGACTTTCACCATTAGATAAAATGATTCATGAGGAAGGTTTGGATATATAATTTGTCAAGGTTTTTTTTATTATCAGAGATTTCCAATTGCGCCGCCGTTTGGGTCGTACGCGTGCGTCTATTTGCTCTCGATGCGATTATTTTGTCTCGCTCTCGCTTTCTATACTCATCAGTCAGTTCGCGTCGTATTTACATATAATTATCTTCGTGAGGCACACACATATGTGTCTCACTAATTCTTATACCTATAAATACCTTAGCTAGTTTAAATGAGTAATATTCGCGTTGATGCACCCAAGGCAATTTTTCGCCGCGATCCGTTTCTATCACATAAATAAACGTTAGGCGCTCTCCTTGGAGAGTAGCAAATCGTACTTTTCAGTACGTCACAAACGCTATTCAGTGTGTTCTACGTTCTCCGTGTTCGGAGTATCGTACCTTCACATTCCAGGGCTCCAGCGCATCGCGCTTCGCTTCGTGGTCCGCGCTTCGTGTCGTCGCATCGAACAAGAAAAAAGATTCTTTAGGGGAACTCCATTCCACACCGCCCACAGCTCCCTTGGTCCGGACTCGGGATAGTTCTTTAAATTAAAAAAGGCGCGCCCCCTCTCTCTCTCTCGCAGGGAGATTTTTAATGTCTTCCCTCGCCCGTTCCCCTTAAAATGTGAGCATATTTTATGATTCTTAGAAGTATTGCTGACAATTTGACAATTCTTGGTGTCAATTATATATTTATATTCAAACATACTTGTACGACGCTATTTCCAAACACGCAAACTACCGAGCCATTGGCCATACCGATTTGCTACCACATTGCGTCAATATATACACAGTTTAGTAGTAAGACATTGATAAGATATTGTAGTAGTAAGAAGATTTTATAATATTTTTAGGGCTAAAGATCAACAGCGACGGTCACCACCTCTCCAGACCATGCCCAGTTCGATGCCTAATAGTATTGTCCCCAGTCGCAACACTTCACATGAGCGACAGCAGAAAGGCCCCATCATTGTAGGATTATAGATACATACTATACGCACAATCCTCTTTCGAACTTCCTATATATTACTTCTAATGTAACTTTTGAAATAATAGTGCGTATACGAACGTCGATCTCACCGTATACTTTTCTTTTTTTTATATCTTAGGAGGCAAACGAATAGATGGGTCACTGATGTTAAGTGATCACCACCGTCCATAGACAAAATTTACCAAAATGATAATATAATTCAAATTACATACATTTATTCTTTGAGTCCAGTACAGCGCACGTCTCACGCGCTTGTTTACAGTAAACAAATTATTTTTGATCAATTTTACACGAACGAATGCACAGATAACAATTTATCACTACATAGTGTAAAACAAAGTCCTCTGATTTGTCTGTTTATCTGTTCGTGATAAAGTCTAAAAGTACAGAACGGATTTTCATGCTATTTTCACCAGTAGGTAGAACGGTTCATGGGGAAGGTTTAGGTATAATTTGTCAAGGTTTTCTTTATATTATCAGGGCGGGATAACGTCTGCCGAGCCCGCTAGCATAAAATAAAATAGCTCATTAGTTAGTTGTCTGCCAGTGAAAGTCCCGTGAAAATAGGTTCAAGCATTTCGGATATTCCACTGCGGCCGAAGGCGAATATAAAAGCTAAATTACTTTTTATGAGGTCTGCAATCTACCAGTGAATATCCTGTGAAAATCGGTCCAACCATTTTGGAAATAGCGATGCGGACGAAGCCGAGGGTAAATAAAATAGAATATGCCAACCGCTATAATTTCGGCTACCTGCTAGTAAAATTTTAAACTAAAATTTTAAAACACACTTTATTGTTATAATACGTAATAGATAACACATAAAAAATTGGAAGCAAAACTAACGTAGAATAAACTTTTTGAATAGGAACACAAAATTATCTTTGAAAATGTTTGCGATAGAAACTTACCACGTTACCATGGCGACGTATATAATACTAACGTTAACACGCAGCAAAAGCGAAAGCAATAAAAAAAACGATTTTGAAACATTCTTCATTGGTGCTCCGCTCTTATTGGGTTTAGCGTAGCCTTTCTCGATAAATGAGCTATCTAACACCGAAATAATTTTTTAAACCGGACCTGTAGTTCCTGAGATTAGCGCGTTCAACCAAATAAACAAACAAACTCTTCAGCTTTATATATTAGTATAGATATTATAAAACAAAGTCCTCTGCCACACCTGCCTGTCTGTCTATTTGTGATAAACTCAAAAACGATTAAACGGATTTTCACACGGCTTTCACCATTAGATAAAATGATTCATGAGGAAGGTTTGGATATATAATTTGTCAAGGTTTTTTTTATTATCAGAGATTTCCAATTGCGCCGCCGCGGTTTGGGTCGGACGCGTGCGTCAATTTGCTCTCGATGCGATTATTTTGTCTCACCGCTCTTTTCAGTGCGTTCTACGTTCTCCGTGTTCGGAGTGTCGTCCCTTCACATTCCAGGGCTCCAGCGCATCGCGCTTCACTTCGTGGTCCGCGCTTCGTGACGTCGCATCGAACAAGAAAAAAGATTCTTTAGGGGAAGTCCATTGCACACCGCCCACAGCTCCCTTGGTCCGGACTCGGGATAGTTCTTTAAATTAAAAAAGGCGCGCCCCCTCTCCCTCTCGCAGGGAGATTTTTAATGTCTTCCCTCGCCCGTTCCCCTCCTCAGGCCCCGATTCCCATGTGCACGAACTCTCACGCTTCCATGGATTCGTTACGAACCTGTGATATTCTCATTGAGTACGATCGCTTCTGTAGCGAAGTCGGTGAATATGTCAACAATGGCGGTCCCCCGTCCACAGTCCCAGCCAATCCAGTCTTTGTTATGAAGAATTTTCCACGTTCGAACCTGTAATATTTTCTCTGACTGCTGAAAAAACAGAAACCCCCCCCCCCTGTTCCCATTTCTGACGAGCAAAACTCCGACAAGGAGTTAGACTCAGTGAATAAGCGTGTGCGTTCCCCGTGAACCTCTCTTCCGACAGTGAAGACGCTAAGCCTTCAAAACTGTTGATAATAGATTACGCTAAAGTACTGAAAAGGACACCCATGCTCTCTACACCGGCTTCGTCTCAAGCTCAAGCTGCGGGTTCCACAGTTTCAAGCAGAAGCCTCGCTCACCGCCCCCCGTTACGTTCCAGGACAAGTCGTCCTGGGTCGACATCTCACATATGCTGGAAGCAGCAAATATTCCATACATCTCCGCCGTGAATACCGCTATTGGTATTCAGGGGAAGGTGGCGACCCCCGACGATCATCGTCATCTCACTCGCTACCTTCAGGAAGAAAAGTTCTGGTTTTTCACCCACTCGCTCGAAGAAGAACATTATCTCCGGGATCACCCGTAGATTCCCCACCGAGATCCCAATCGATGACATCTTTGACGACCTCAACGAGCAGGATTCCCTATTCGTGAAGTTCATCGCATGCGCCATCCGCACACGATGGCACCTTTCAACTTGGTGTTGGTCGTTCAGGACCGCGCAAAACGTCCGTACCTTCACAGTGTCACAACTGTCAGATGTACGGACACTCTGCAACTGTCACGTGCGTCCCAGGTACGTTAAGTGCCTCGGTGACCATTCCACTAAGGAATACTCCCGCACCCCGACTTCCACCGATCCTCCGAGCTGCGTCTTGTGTCGCATCGACGGTCATACCGCGAATTATCGCGGATAACTCCAAGTCCCCCGCGCACAAAGCGCCCCCGCTACCCTAGGTAGGTTTAACCGTCTTGGGCGCCCGCCGCCTCCACTGGCCCTCGACCTACACCTCTCATGTCTGTAAAAGCCTTCCCTAGCCTGTCGAGCACTTCTCGTGCACCGGCAGCGTCCGCACAGGCTGAATCCTCCTTTATCCTCTCTGGCATAGACTAGCTCGTACAGCTGCTACTTGTACACGAGATTTCCGTAATAGTCGCGTTTAACGCGATGATTAACAACAACTCGAAACTAGGTCTACCAAATCAAATCAAAAATACTTTATTCAGTTGAGGCTCTAATAAGGCCCTTGTGAACGTCAAAAATTACCACCGGTTCGGAAAACAACCCAGTCAACGAGAAGAACCGGCAAGAAACTCGATCGGGTACTTCTTTAGAACCGGCAAGAAACTCGATTGGGTACATCTTTTTAACATATATATACAATACAATATATATATCAAATACATTATACGTTACAATACCGTTACGTTACGTATAATACGTAGTGGATGCACAGAGAGGAGTCAATTCCAGACGTCACCATCGTTCACGTGTTGATCCACTCTATAATAGCCTTTCGACACTAAAACCCGCTTGACATGGCGCTTAAACTTACAGTCCGGCAAATCGGTAATATGTTTTGGGACTTTATTGTAAAACCTAACACTATTACCTAAGAAACTATTACTGGTTTTGCTAAGTCTGAAACGTGGGACGACCAGTTTGTCACAGTTTCTATCTCTAGTCACAAATGCTATCCCTAGTTTTCCCGCCATCGACGCTACCATACAGCGTCTCACGTGTCTCCCAGTTTCGACTAAATAAATCTTTTTAGTATAGATAAAATAAATCCGCGTATTTCCTAAAACTACCTATTATTAGAAGTAGGAACCTCTTTATATCTAATTAGATTGCGGTGCCGGCGCCGTTTAATTATTATTTCATTCCAATCTCTTTGAACATTCATGCTTGCTCCCAAGCTCGAGAGACTCTCCCTTTCACCGCCGTGACCGAGATACGCTGTGCCGGCAAATCGCCGATACACGCCGCAACAGGCCTTAAGTGGCTTTCCAAAAAAATGGCTCGCCATACAATATTTAGGTTAGGTAACAACGTAATCTCTTTTTAATGTTTATAATCATCCTGTATACTTTATTTCATTTATACCAGCTTTTTTTTAAATCGGAGCAGATGCACCCTGACTCACCCACATCACTTGTACATACATCAAATCACCACACATACGTGCATACATTACACATATGGTGGAAGGGTTTTACTTTTCCCTTGTTCGAACTGAATCGAGTAGTATAGTTTGTTTTCACATCCGATATGCATGTTGTATGATTCACAAATGAATATATGTATGAATAGTTTAGAATAATTTAGCTAGGTCAGATCCGCGGTATCGACAACAGCCCAAGTCGAGGTGTGCCGTGCGCCCTTCATCTAGTTCTTTGAATAAAATCGGCTGAGTGCCTTAAGCGCTCGCCTTAATCCGATGAAGCTGTAAAGGCCCTAACAGGCCAACAGCATAGTCAGTTCGAAAAAATATATATTATCAGGGCAGAACAACGTCCGCCGGGCCCGATAGTATGTATATATTTGCTTTGTACTACTATGTAAACCATCTTATGCTTATGTGACACTGTGGCCAATGCTAGTTTGTTGCAGAAAGACATCCTCCAGATAACAATGTCTGTCTGTATATTAATTTACTCTGTACTTCCTTACATGCTTTTATAAGTTACTTTTTTAAATATTAGCTCAAAAATGTTAACTGTCAGTATTAGATATTATTACGAAAGAGAACAAAATTTCTCAAACATCCTATACATACCTATTATTTACTGAGTTCAACTTCGTTCAACATGAAATTAAATAATGACTATTATTTCATTTTATAGTTATGGTATAGAAAGCAAGAATCTCAGAACTTCTTTCCTAATTTGTATTAGTGCTTGAAGAATTTATGTTGGTAGATTCTTTGGAATAAATTCTGCCGATTGATTTAAAATCGCTCGTGACTTCGTCCGCGTTGAATAATGACTACGGGCTAACAGGCAGCGGAAGCGGAAAAGAAAAAAAAAGGGTTTTGAAACATTCTTCAATGGTGCTCCGCTCCTATTGGTCTTACTGTGATGATATATAGCCTTCCTCGATAAATGAGATTTCTAACACTGAAAGAATTTTTCAAATCGGAGCGGAACCTTACATATTTCTGCACAAAATTTCATCCCCTATATTATATTGTTATTTTACACCCTTGAGGGTAAAACTTTGAATGTTTATTTATATCGAATCAACAGCCTAAAAAATTAGTTTCAAAATGTTTCAAAATTTCAGTTCTAAAAATGACGATAATTCCATACAACTCTTCATCCCCCTATTCAACCCCTTACAACCCTTTTCGCATTAAAAAGTAAGGATTAAGGCATCTTCTATGGTATATTTTTTAGGAAGATCAATAAATTTCAAAGTTCCAAAGTAAAAGCGTAATGTATCTAAATATAATGCGGTTCATAATAGAGTGTCAGTAACGCCGGTTTGCCAGCACAAAGCTAAGAGTACATCGTCGTATGGAACGTTTCGAGTAGGTATTGTTCCCTCACAAAGCACTCGCAAGAGGCCGTCGAGATACGCTGTGCCGGCAAATCGCCGATACACGCCCCAACAGGCCTTAAGTGGCTTTCCAAAAAAATGGCTCCCCATACAATATTTAGGTTAGGTAACAACGTAATCTTTTTTTAATGTTTATAATCACTCCGTATACTTTATTTCATCTGTACCAGCTTTTTTTTTAAATCGGAGCAGATGTTGTACTGCGTTGTGCAATTCAAAAAGTACGGTAACTGTTCAGAGATATACAATTCTTTAGGAGTCACGACAACTTTCGCGACCTGCAATCGTTTTGCTAGATGGACATAACTTATATTTATTGTAGTTATATTTTTATTTATTGTAAATGTTCCAAATATATAATATATTCAGAGTCCAATATTATTAGTAGTTAACTAGCTGACGCGTCCACGCGTAGCGTTGGCTCAGTTATTGAAAAATAAATTCAAAATTAAAACATGCCGCCACATATGAGATATCTATAATAGTCGGTGCTATAGTTTTCTGTCAACAAATTAATTTAAAACGCCATCTGTTTGAGACTGGTGATTATAAATAATAACAATAATCAACATTGGTGAAAAATGACATTCAATTTGTAATTTAAAAATATTGAGGCTATTAATCGAAATATAAATTACCCTATCTCTCAAATTATACATAAATGCCAACGTTTCATGAAGATCGGTTGAGTAGTTTCGGAGTTCATCGTGAACAAACATCATGACACTGGATTTATATATATTTAAATATTAAGCTCAGAACACAGTTATCGCGATACTTGCTCAGTCGGCGGCACCAGCCCGCCCTTACGTGAACAATGGCCCTCGACTCTCCTTCAGAGTTAATCCGGCCCTCCGCTGAAGTACACTCGAGCGTCAATGCTTAACTCCCTTTGTCTAACTCCCTAAAGACCTATATACTCTTGTCGCGGGCTGATAGCTGATTTTATATTCCGTGTAAACACTGCTTAATTTTATTAATCGTTTGGAGATCTTTATTTATTTGTAAGTACCCTAGATACATTTAGCGACATTAATCTAGATCTTCTAGATAGAAAATGTTTTTAGATTATCTAGTTCTAAAGTTGTAATTGGTTGATTTTTAATTACTTTGTCTATATAATTTATCGTTGTATTTTGGTCAATTTAAACAATATATTTACGAATATAGCCTGTGTATTACTTTGGTGTATAAGTTACAGTAATAATCTAATGAGTAATTTTAGCGCGAAAAAAGAACAAACACAAATCTCTCGTTAAATTAATTATAAGATATATTTGGTACTTATAATAGGAAATATATTATATTATGATTAAGTATAATAATAATAAAGGATATTATCGCCATGTAAATCAGGCGTAATAATCCACACCTGTCGGTAAATGATGGCACGACCCGAGGGTTCACAGTTATTAACTTTTGGTGGAGAAAAATTGCCCACGCAATATTTTCCAGTAATAGATTTCGACTGCTCGGAAATTATGAAACAGTGTCAAATCTGTTATTCCAAGCGCATCGAAATGTATAATTAAATTAAATATCGAAAGTAATTGTACACTAAATAATTAATACACTAGGTAAATACAATCGACGCGACGTTTACTCAGTACGCAATCATATATAACGATGATAAATTATATTAATAGATACACTACTAGTTTATGATTTTTTGTATGATTTCTCCATGTTGCTCTGGTTTCAAGATAATCTCTCATAATTAAACTTAAAAGATTATATATTGTTATTATTTTTAATACAACGGGCAATCGTTTATATTTAAATTAAAAACGTGACGCCGCTTCCGTATTCGGGATTTTATACGTAAACAAACGGAGGCTTATTAAAAATATAAAAATATTAGCTTGTTATGAAATCAATACCTTTTCCTAGTTTATCAGTGTACTTTGTACAGTTTGTGGACAGTATACTAACAGCTGACGAGTGTGTGTGTGTTTTATGTTTTTTATCTTTAAAACAATAACTGAATAATTACGTCAAAGACGTCTGTCTATCCATCCACGTGTATTGTACACGGACATAACTAGCTTACACTCTCGGAAGTTTAAAGAAAAGCGCAACACGATCAGCAGCAGATTATAATGTCTCAACAGTTTTAATATTCATTGTTGTCCTTATAGTAAATACCAATAATAAATAATAAACAAATGTATGATCACAAGAACCCAATAACACCAAAAAAAATATTATTTATAAGTAAAATTCACTGACAAACCCAGGTGTGAAGCCGTTAGTTAATTAAATACCTTTTCGATTTATATTTTCATAAGAAGCCTCGTTGTTGTTGAAGCCGAGTGTCGCCTTCCAAACGGATCAGAACAAATCAAGTCGACTCGATTGGGGATAATTGGGAATCGATCTTATCGCTTTTATCTATTCTATTATATATTTGGTAAAGCGAGAGTTGCGTACCGGCCAGTCTCATTATTGTTTCATTTGACCACTGGAAGTATATTCGACATTTGATTTACAAGATGCAGATATACTCAACGTGATGAAATTCCTTTTTAGTAAAATGATCATATTCTATATATAACTATGACGAGGGACAAAACACTGAAGAACATCTTTTCCTCTGTTTCTCAACTAACTTTCTTTATTTTTGTTTTAGATGATGACATACTATAGTGTTATCGAGAAAAAATCTTCTTTTTTAATTATCATTTAAATTTTAAAAAATAATGAATTATTGTCGAATGATAGGTAGAGACAAAACAGTTACGTAATTTTCTTTATTTCTTTTTTGTTTAGTAGCTACTGACGACCGTTATTTTGATCAATAAAAACTTTGGATTTTTTTCTTAACATTGATAGTCGGTCGAATCTTGACCACTAGACATTCGCTAGGATTAGTAAATTATTAATTAATATCAAGTAATATTTTGAAGCAAACTGAAATCTATATGTCTTTTATTTTATTTTTTATTGTAGCGCGACAACATGACTGAACCGTATCTCATTGACAAGCGTATATATTTTACGTAAAACACAAATAACATATCACAAAAACACCAACAAATTATACGTGTGAGATAAACTAACTTGGTAATACCTATTATTATTTTGGAACAGTAATTCGCGAATAATAATTCATCATTTCCTTCCCACGGTAAATCCTCCCCTCCTCTCACACCTCTTCTCACAGCGCTGCCACCACCCAACCGTCCCAGGACATGTCAGTGACGTCATTAATTAAATGAAACATGGCGACAGAATTGGGTTGTGGTCATCGGTTGATATAACAACGACGGGATTAACAAGGCTTCGGTCTATCGTGGCGGGGAAATGAGGGCGCCGCATCATTGCTGGACGCTTCATTCCATAGTATATTTTAGTATATATATAGTATATTTTATTTCATAAGTTGTTTCTATACATATTATAAAACAATGTTTTTAAACTGAAACGTTTTTTTCCTCCGCCTCAAATGTTTTCGTCCATCTATCGCATGTTGCATTACAGCTGGTGTACAGTAAGGGAAAAGTGTAGGGCACGCTCGGCAGTGCAATCAAGGCCAATATGACGGCGCAAATGGCTCAATTCAAAATGATTCAATGACTTAAATAAATATTATGCTCGGTCTATATTATAAAGAGGTAAAGTTTGTGAATTTGTGAGATTGTGTCGTTGTAGGGGGTAATCTTAGGAGCTATTGATCCGATTTGAAAAATTATAAATTATTTCAGTGTTATATAGCTAATTTATCGAGGAGTTATAGGCTATATATCATCACGCTAAGACCATTAGAAGCTGAGCACTAATGAAGAATGTTTCAAAATCGGGGTGTTTTTCCTCTTGAGAGCTTCCGCTGCGTGTTAGCGTAAGCCCAAAGTAAGTATTCCACGCGGACGAAGTCGCGGGCAGAGGCTAGTTATTTATGTAATGATACTTTGGCTATTCTTGATTACAATTCGTTACAAGGCTGTATAATCATTGTAACCTTGCCAAAGAAATATATGTTGTATGGAACATCCCTTTATACCTTTATAATAGTTATCAAACAACTTCTCGACCTTTGCTTGAATTGTTACAGTAATGGACATTCCGTGGGAGGTCCGAGTGCAGTCCTCACAGGGCGTTGCAGGGGGAGCTGTCTTACTGACTTGTAGTGCCTCTACAGCGGTGAGGAGTCACGTCACTGTAACCAGATGGTTCAAAGATGGCGGAGTCCTGGCACCGCTCGCCGCTGAGGCAGGTTAGTATGATAGTAAATTATAAAGTGCCAATACGTATATTCTTTATATTTCCTCGTGATAACCATCAAAATGCAACGAGATCTTATCTTCTAGACTTTTAAAATTACGATCTATCATATGTTCAGTACTTTTGTCAGCTATATTTGTTGCTACTAGTAGTTTTAGCGTTTGTACAAATACTTGTATTGAAGAAGCATGTATTGAGTGTAATTTAATGTACTTCATCTAAATGAGAACGATAGTAATGTCTGGATTTGACGCCTATCTCTGTGCATTCAATAAAACCCATCTATAACGTTACTACGAGTATATTTGAAATCACAATCACCATCATCAGCCTGTAAGAGGCCCACTGCAGGGCCATAGGCCTCTTTCAGAACATAATCACCAAAACAGCCTACGAAATGGCGATTTGTAAATCTGAGAAATGCACAGTGTGTTTTCCCACATACAGTAGAATTACTAGAACATTTCTCAGGTTCAGGTTTCCTCACGATGTTTTCCTTCACCGTCAGTCGATAGTGTTGCCAATTTGAATTGGTTGGTGGTTGGAAATTCATAAGTTCATAATCATTTGACGACGCATTCTTAGGGCCTAAATTAAATAAAGTATTTTTGATTTTGATTAATTTAAATAGCATCCCGAAATCTAAGAATAGTTTTGTTTTTCATACCGTAATGTTACTCTACCAAGTGACTGTTTAGACAGTAGCAATATTTCTGGAGGACACTATGCACTCGATTCTCTTTCTAAATCAATTAAAAAAGAAGTGCTTAATATTGGACCTAATTATTTAGAAAAATACAAAAATTATACTTAATCCTCTACGCGTCTATGTTAAAGCACAGTGTCAATGACCGTCGCGATCTATCATATGTTCAGTACTTTTGTCAGCTATATTTGTTGCTACTAGTAGTTTTAGCGTTTGTACAAATACTTGTATTGAAGAAGCATGTATTGAGTGTAATTTAATGTACTTCATCTAAATGAGAACGATAGTAATGTCTGGATTTGACGCCTATCTCTGTGCATTCAATAAAACCCATCTATAACGTTACTACGAGTATATTTGAAATCACAATCACCATCATCAGCCTGTAAGAGGCCCACTGCAGAGCCATAGGCCTCTTTCAGAACATAATCACCAAAACAGCCTACGAAATGGCGATTTGTAAATCTGAGAAATGCACAGTGTGTTTTCCCACATACAGTAGAATTACTAGAACATTTCTCAGGTTCAGGTTTCCTCACGATGTTTTCCTTCACCGTCAGTCGATAGTGTTGCCAATTTGAATTGGTTGGTGGTTGGAAATTCATAAGTTCATAATCATTTGACGACGCATTCTTAGGGCCTAAATTAAATAAAGTATTTTTGATTTTGATTAATTTAAATAGCATCCCGAAATCTAAGAATAGTTTTGTTTTTCATACCGTAATGTTACTCTACCAAGTGACTGTTTAGACAGTAGCAATATTTCTGGAGGACACTATGCACTCGATTCTCTTTCTAAATCAATTAAAAAAGAAGTGCTTAATATTGGACCTAATTATTTAGAAAAATACAAAAATTATACTTAATCCTCTACGCGTCTATGTTAAAGCACAGTGTCAATGACCGTCGGGTGATTTCACTTTCATTTGAAGAGATACGTGGGAACGTCAGGAACAAAACAAAAGGGTTTATTGCCCGTTTTACTATCGGAAGTTACTAACACCGGGTCGCCCATTGTAGCTTTTAACACATTTTGACGCTCATTGCACTTAGGTTTATTATTTTAGTTACATCTTTGTATCTATACTTTTGAAAGTCTTAGACGTGTCTAAACAGTCTCCTGGTATATATGTATCTAGTGAAGAATAATAAAAATATTTTGCGTTACCAAGTATTACATTAATCTATCTATAAGTCCACGTATATAATAAATATATTTGTAATTACAAATACATACCCTTACTAACTGATTACCTACTAACTGATAAATGTTTTGTTCACGATGTACAATACCATATCGCATCATTTCGCAAGCCGCCAGCTGCAGGGCTTCATAAAAACGATAATTAATTTCTCAAACGGTTCTTCACTGGCGATTATTGCTTTTGAAAAGGAGAAAATTAAGAATTTTTCAACGTGAGACGGAATGCCGGCTGCCGGCGACAGCGCCAACGCTTTGTCATCCAATCTGGCGATTACTCGAAAAATTCGATTTACGTTTTTGTTTGAAGGCGCCGCGTCGCGTCTCAGCGCACCGCCCGCGCCCGCTCTCTCTCTCGATTACTTTTCTGTAATAATGAATGAGTAATTAAGAAATTCGGCAGTTTGTGAATTTGTTTTTGTTGCTGGAATTTGTCGGAATATTATGGAGTTTCCAATTGGCTAATTTACTTTTTAAGTAGTCGACGACTCTTTGTAATACTATTCAAGGACTCTTAATTCTAGATCTTCTTATTCCGTATTTGAGATATTATCTTTCCTTATATAATACTGATTATTGATCGCATATACGCTCCCGTTTTTGTAAACTTGATCTCGGGTGCTGGACTTTTTTATTTAACTAGTTTTTCTTATACCGGAAATTCGAAACTATGACCTAAAATATGTATCAACCTAGTTCAGAATCACAGCCAAAGTACAACACAAAATACAAAGATTTGGAGAATTTAAAATAAATGTAGTTCCTTACCTGACTAAAATGTATTAAAACATAAGTGGTCCCTGTATGAGAGTAGACCTTTATAAACATTTTAATGCCGAAGGGACAACGCGCCCTCGTGTTGATTTAACTGAAACAGCTGCGGATAAACTCGCGGAAGTCTTTTAAAAGAACTTTACCTTTTGTTATTACACAGTATTAAGTCGTATATATACCGTTTTTCCACAAACGAAGTTTCCAAAATAAATTGCGGTATTCACACTTTATAGTACACATACAATTCTCCTGGGAAGTTACCATTCTAAAATTAAGAATATGTAGGTGTGGCAATAGTTCGGCTGCTAATAAATAAGATTTTTTTTCAATAACCTTATATACTATATTATAATAATGCCAGGATTTATTTTAATGATCATTATTTCTTTTATATCTAAATATCAATTGCAAGGTGTTTTTGTATAAAATATTTTACGAATACCTGAAAAAAGAAATCCTAATAATAAATACCTTAATAAATTAATCAGTACGTATTACTAATTCGCCTAACGCGGCAAACGTATTCATGACATAAGCAATTTGGAATAGCAAGAGTGAGATGTTTTTTTTAAATACTGTACGCAAGCATTAGTCCATCAACAGTCCAACGGCTCAAACCTAGGTCCGTTCCCTCGGCGTGGAGCCCTTGAGTACGTTGCTCGCGCGATACAGTGACACAAAATCTTACATCACTGCGACAACATTACACATATCACTTCCACACACGTGCACTCATACACGCATACACAGGTAAGTGGAAGGGTTTTATTTTTTTCCCTTATCAAACTGAAATAGTTTAGAATATTATCCGATACGAAATATATCTAAGAGTTGTTGAGGTATGTATACTTGGTACACATATATGTTTCAACAACTCATATATGTATGAATAGTTAGCTTAGCTTAGGTTAGCTCAGATAGATCGCGAACTCGTCCGCAGCCCGCCTCCGTGGAGCCCTAAAGGAGGTCTGCGACGCGTCGATGCCGCGGAGCGTACACCGCCCAGACAAACGGGCGGTGTACTGGTGGTCACCGGAGATCGCCGATCTCCGGGCGGCCTGCTCCGCGGCCCGGCGGCTGTTCAGGCGCAGCCGCCGACGCCGGCACCGGGACCCGGAAGCGGAAGCCCGGCTGTATGGCAGCTACAGGGAGTGCAGGAAGACCCTGCAGGCTGCCATCAGCCGGGCGAAAGAAGCAGCATGGGAGGAGCTGCTCCAGACGCTGGAGGGGGATCCTTGGGGGCGCCCGTACAGGATCGTGCGCAAGAAGATGCGATCCTGGGCGCCCCCGGCGACGGAGACCCTCCGGCCGGAGGTGGTTGCGAGGGTCGTGGGAGAATTATTCCCCGACCCTCCGATGCTACCGGCTCCTCCCATGCCTCCGCCTCGGGAGGCAGTCGAGGAGGTGCTCGACGGGCCGCCCCCTCCGATAACGGAGGAGGAGATGGGGAGGGCGGTCGAGCGCCTCCTTAACCGGCGTAGAGCGCCCGGCCCTGATGGGGTCCCGGGTCGGGTGCTCGGCCTCGCCTTGGGCCAATTAGGGGGGTGGCTTCGGGAGCTGTTCGACCGGTGTCTTTCGGTCGGGCAGTTCCCGAAGCCCTGGAAGCTTGGGCGGCTCTGCCTTATGGAAAAGGCAGGCCGCCCTCCGGACTGCGCGTCCGCGTATCGGCCCCTCGTCCTGCTGGACGACGCCGGGAAGGTGCTGGAGAGGATTATCTCCTCCCGGGTCGTCCAGCACCTAGAGGGCGTAGGGCCTAATCTGGCGGACGCGCAGTATGGCTTCCGGGCAGGGCGTTCCACGGTGGACGCCCTGTGCCTCCTGAAGTCGCTGTCGGCAGAGGCGACCTCCCAGGGGGAGAGGGTTTTGGCGGTGTCCCTTGACATCGCCAACGCCTTCAACACCCTGCCGCATGGGGTCATACGGGAGGCGCTCCGATATTTCGGAGTGCCCCCCTACCTGCGGCGGGTGCTGGAGGCGTACCTCGAAGATAGGGAGGTCGCCTACGTAGACGGCGACGGGCGTATGGTGCGGCGGGCCACAAGGCGAGGGGTTCCACAGGGGTCGGCCTTGGGGCCGCTCCTGTGGAACATGGGCTACGACTGGGTGCTCCGCGGCGTGCTCCCATATGGAGCACGCCTCATCTGTTACGCGGACGACACCCTAGTCGTAGCCCGGGGGGGGGAATGGAAGGAAGTGGAGCGCCTGGCCACGATGGCCACAACCCTCGTGGTCGGGCGCATAAGGAGGTTGGGCCTCAGGGTGGCCCTCGAGAAGACCGAGGCCCTACTCTTTCATGGGCCTCGGCGGGGGCCACCTCCTGGGGCTCACATTGTGGTGGAGGGAGCCCGGATCAGGGTGGGGACCCAGATGAAATATCTGGGCCTCACCCTGGACGGGCGCTGGCGGTTCGAGCCCCACTTTGCGGGGCTCGGACCGCGAATTTCTGGGGCGGCGGCGGCACTCGGCCGGTTACTCCCCAACGTGGGGGGGCCGGGCGCCGGGTGCCGCCGACTCTACATGGGAGTCGTGCGGGCGATGGCCGCCTACGGGGCACCAGTCTGGGCTGATGCCCTCGGTGCCGCCAACGTGCGTGCGCTCCGCAATGCGCAGCGCACGGTGGCACTGAGGGCAATCCGGGCGTACCGGACGGTGTCCTCGGCGGCGGCCTTCACGCTCGCCGGCTCCCTGCCCTGGGAGCTGGAGGCAGGAGTTCTCGCCGCCGTGTACGAGTTCACGGCGGCGAGGAAACGAAGGGGGGAGCCTCCGGCTCCCAGGGAGGTAGAGGCGGAGAGACGGCGTCTCAGGGGGGACGCCGTCGAAAGGTGGCAGCAGGACCTGGCGGACGAGCGATTCGGGCGGTTCACAGTGGACGCCGTCCGCCCGGTCCTGCGGGAGTGGACTGCCAGGGAGTGGGGCTCCCTGACGTTCCGACTGGTGCAGGTACTCACCGGACACGGTTGTTTCGGGTGGTACCTGCACCGGATCGCACGCAGGGAGCCGACGGCCGCCTGCCACGAGTGCGGCGCTGAGGAAGATACCGCGCAGCACACGCTGTCTGAGTGTGCTGCGTGGGGGGAGCAGCGCCGCATCCTGGCGGCGGCCGTGGGAACGGACTTATCGCTGCCGAGCGTGGTTTCGGCCATGCTCGGCAGCGAACAGGCTTGGCGAGCGATGGCCTCCTTCTGCGAGGAGGTCATCTCGCAGAAGGAGGAGGCGGAGAGGGCCCGCGAGGCAGACCCTCAAAGTGGCCGTCTCCGCCAAAGGAGGACAGGCAGGAGGAGAAGGCGCTTCGCCCAACTCCTCCTGCCACCGTAGCCGGACCTGAGGGGATGGGCCGGGGGGCCCATCTCCTCATTGCACGGGTCCGGCGGACGAGGGGGGGCAGCCGGTGTGTACCCGGTCTGTCCCTCTATAGGTAGGAGCCCGGCGGTCACCTTCCGCCGGGCGGACCGTGGGGGCGGCTCTACAAGGTTGATTAGCTTGAACGATCCCTTGCCGCCCCCACAAAACGGTCTGTCGGTACACCGTGGGGTTTTAGTCCGTGCGACTCGGACATAACCCACCCTCTCCCCCGGGAGGGTGGCGTATCCATAAGGGATTTCCCCACGTTAAAAAAAAAAAAAAAAGATAGATCGCGAATTGCATGTATCAAGCAACAGCCAAAGCTGAGATGTGCCGTGCACCCTTGAGCTAGTTGTCAAAATAAAATCGGCTGAGTGCTTTAAGCGCTCGCCTTAGTAGACCGGTGAAGCTGTTAAGACCTTGCTAGGTCAATAGCGTAGTCAGTTCGAAAAAAAAAACCATCAACAGTATTAAATAAAACAAATCCTTTTAGTTGACTCACACACCGGAACCATCATTCCAAATAAAGTTCCTACTTTCCTACTTTTATTATTTCTACTGGCAGGACCCAATCGAGAATAACCAGTATTCGTACTCAAAAATCACCATCTCTCAACGCATTCACTGTGTAGCAACATCAAATGATTCTTCGCTTAAAATCACGTCAAATCATTTCATATAAAAATCACTAGACATACTTTGTGACTAGTCAAAACATATACTCAGTTTCAACTATTTATTTAACATTATATAAACTCGATTCTAACTGCCATCTGAAATTTGTTGTCCAATATATTTAAATACACTGCCTGTGTTCCGGAGATTCACTTTTTTTCCGTCCTCGCCCCCAACACCCATCACCATACCACACGGCCTGCTCGCACTATTATTTTACTTTAAATGCATATTATTCTATAGTTATTGTACTGCTTCTAAATGTAGTACCATAATCTTGAATAACCTTCCTCAATAAATAAGCTATAAAATACAAACAATTTAATTAGCCTTTTAAAACAAAACAGTCGTATTATTTCTCAAAATCAGTCGAAAGAAAGAGATATAAACATTTGTGGTGTATGAACTAGAATAAGTGAGCAATAACTAAAGTCTAATATGACAATGACGAGAATGTCTTCAATGATATAATACTATATTGATATAGATATTGAGTTATGTGAGTCTTCTCTGAATAATCCTCGAACTATCGAAGTGTACAATGTACGTATAACTCAATCGGTTAATCTAATTGGATCTGTCCTCACAAACGTCTTAATGAATAGAGGGCGGTTGCGAAGGATCGATGCGACCGCGGTCCAATGTCTTCCATTATACCTATAGTTCACAATCTATACTCTAGTTACTTTTATATATAAAATTCAGGTGAGACGCCACGACATCATGAAATCATTTAATTACAGATTTTAAAATAAGTGAGTCAAAACTTTTGATATTGTAGCCATGATCAATCAGCGGTAGCGTGTTCAGACACCTCACTAATCAAAGTAGCTTCGAATCTCCTCGAGCTATCAAATCTCGAATTGAATCGAACTTCCTTTCTTTTCTATAGTCTTTCCAGTAGTTTTCTTTTCAACCATCTAAATTAATTATGCCAAAAATGGCTCTGCCGGGAATGGAACTTCTTGAAGAGCGTCACGACTGCTCTTGCGCTGTTGCTTGCGCGTATCGCTTTATTTACAAACAAATAGATATACTATTTTATCTAAATCCGTATTCGCATTTAAATAAATATTCCGCGACGACGTCTACATAACTACATATTACTTAAGTTACGTAGCATATTCACCTCAGAATAAATTGTAAAATTACTTTGAAATTTTATTTAAAATTCATAAATTGTCACCGACTGCTAAATAAAATGGAAACTTAAAGTTTCCAGTGTAAGTTAAACTTCGCTAACGCGAGTTTAATGTTTCTTTTGATGCAGTCGAGAGAAATTACTTCTGTTCAAACGAACAGAACACTGACCGTAGTATTAGTTCGAATCCACTTACTGGATGTTTTAATGAAATAAGCTTTACTTCCAAATAATTTATCCCCGTTTTTAATTGTCCGAATCCGTTTTCTTGAAGTGAAAAATTCTTTAGACACTTCGTGTGAAATTTACCAGGAGAAAAACTTTCTGTCTCTAAAGCGTGACAGAAATGTTCGAGACGTATTGCTCTTGCGTCAGACTAGCAACTCGTAGTATAACGGCCTGTGTACATGTAATATTGAGATTTTGTATTGAGCCTGTCATGCTCATCATATGTTTGATTAATATTTTTTTTTATGTCATAGTTTGCAAACGAACAGGTGGGTCACCTGATGTTAAGTGATTACCACCGTCCATGGACACTAACAACACCAGAGGAGTTGCAAGTGCGTTGCCACCCTTGGGGGGGAAGGGTTAGGGGAGGGAGTGGGAGAGGAGAGAGGGGAGGGGGGTGGGCCTCCGGCACTCTCACTGACCTAACGAAACGCAATAATGCAAGCACTGTTACTTCACGTCGGTTTTCTATGAGAGAGTGATACTACCCCGGGCGAGCCGACCCATTCATACTAAAACCAGTAATAGTTTCAGCGTGGCTCTACCACTCTCAAAACTTAATAAACAACAAAAAAAATTATAATTATTGCTCAGAGCTCCAATAGATCTGAAAACGTGATAATTACATGTGTTAATGTGTTAATAATTTCAATATATAAATCATGAAATTTAAATAATTGAGAATATTTTTAATTTAAAACTTCAAAATAAACACAGTTATTCCATTGTTCCGAGTTTTTACTTCTGTCAGCAGTCCTTATAACTGCCTAGAGTTTTATTTTTAGACAAAGCTTTCGGAGTGTAATAATGAAGATTTGGTAACAACTAACGTCGTCATTGAAAATTATTATTTAGGTTATTATAATATAATTTGCAGGTAATAAATCATTGTGCGTCATACATTCAATGGATAATTAGACAAGAAGAGATTTTAAATATGTTAGAATAACTTTTAATAGTTTAAAACCACCAACACACATAAACATAAAAACTTCGTCATTTTATTCGCTCTTTTACTTCGTTTTAGGGCTATCGTAATGACGGCAATTGTAGTTCATTATCTAGACAGGTAAGAATACTGAACCACACTGCAACTGTGTGAAAATTAGAAGCTAGCTAGCTAGGGCTAGTACGCTTATTCAAATTTCGTGCACCATCTAGAATACAATCATGAACGTATCGGTGTGCAGCTCGCGCGCTTGCAATTTTGTTCGTTATGCAAATTACCCGCCGCGACTCGACTGATTTAATACTGCCACCTGACACTTCATCGTATCCACTGCCGACATCTCGCTTTGAACGAGAAGATAAATCTTACAAAAGTATTGGTTCCCAATTTATCGCGCGAATTTGGTTAAACTTTTTTTATATTATTTAATTATGGTAATAGTTCACGTGATACCTATCTATTCTATACATACATATAATAAAAATGAAGTGTCTGTATGTAATATCAAAATAAAAATTTTTCACTGATTGGGTATGAAAGTATACACGCTTCTGATAACAAAAATTCAATTTTTAAAATTTTTGTCGGTCTGTCTGTTTGTTCCGGGTAATCTTCGAAACGGCTGAACCGATTTTGACGGGAATTTCACTGCCAGATAGAAAAAATTACAGCGCGTTACTTAGGCTACTTTAAATTAGACTATTTGTTAACCGCGGCTTCGTCTGCCATGCTATCTTCAAAACGGTTGGACCTATTTCCAGGGCACTTTCACTGACAGATAGCTGATCTTATAAAAAGTAATTTAAGTAATTTTAATTTAGACTAGATGTTAACCGTGGCTTCGCTTGCAGTGCTATCTACGAATTGGTTCGACCGTCTTTACGGAACTTTCACCGGCGGATAGCTGATCTTATAGAAAGTAATTCAAGCAATTTTAGTTTATACTAGCTGTTAACCGTGGTTTCGCCCACAATGCTATCTCCAAAACAGTTAGATCAGTTTTCACGAGACTTTCACTAGCAGATAGCTGACTGAACAAAAAGTAATTTAGGCAATTTTATTTTATACTAGCTGTTAATCGTGGCTTCGCCCGCTGTGCTATCACCAAAACGGTTAAATCGATTTTCACGGGACTTTCACTGGTAGATAGCAAACCTAATAAAAAGTAATTGTGGTTATTCTATTTTATACTAGCTGTTTACCCGCGACTTTGTCTGCATGAAATTTAACAAGATTTCAACTCATTCTTTATTTTTAATAAGAGAAATAATTATCGGCTTATTGTTTACAATTCGACATTATAATTATTAATAACATTAATGATATAGAGGTCTTCCTAATAAAATCTTAGATTATAAACGTATTACGTAATGAGTTCCATAATACAATTTGTTGCGGAACAGACAAGCGTTTATTTTTTGTATAGTCACAAAATCTTAATTATAATAATGGCAATGTATATTAAAATAATAATGTAAATATAAATCTTTATAATAATATTTTAAGTTATTGTTTCAATAGTTCCTTATACAGTCTAAGTGAGCACTGAGGTAGTTATATGGTGGGTTAAGGTTCCAAATGTGTTGCTGATGACAAACGTTATTTGGCACGCTTTTTGTATTTATATATCTACTGTACACATTATATGTTACTTTTAGTGGCATGAGCGTCGTACTTACAATTGTCTTTAAAGAGCGTTTCTGTAATTGTACATAGTCTCACAATTCTATAATTATTTAATACGATTAGGTTATGTTAAAAAAAACGCGTGCGGAGCTGCGGGTACAGCTAGTTATTAATATGAATTTAGTGTTTCTTTAAGATCTATTTCAAAAGTTTTGTTATAAAGTGTATTCGGAATATATTTACATACTGACTTACATATCGAAAAAAAAAAACAATGACATAATATATTTTGCAAATAAAACTTTGACACTGGCAAATGTAGCAGCAACGAGAAATGAAGAAAGAGGTCGTTTGGAATTTCTTTGTGTTGGAGATTAACATTTGCTACAAACTTGCTTAATGTTAATGAACATCTGTAATAAAGAGAAAGTTAAGTAATAACATTTTAAGTAGATTTTAACTTGATGTTAAATTATTATTATTATATATTATTTTCTATTTACATTTTTTTATTCACAAGACTCGGTTAATCTAAATTACCTACAGAAATATATAATTTTTTACAAACGATAACTGAAACTAACAAAACACTTCGATAGTTTTTCATCTGGTCATATCAAGACCTAGTAAGATTTTAAAAGGAGATATATAAGGTAATCCTTTTTAATTAGGACTACTATAACACATTACTGTAAGATAATTCAATGAAATTAAAACACGCTTCAAGAGTGAAGTAATTTATTTATTATGCGGATATAACCACTGATTATCAATCAAGTATAAATATTTAACCTTCGGCAATTTTCATTTACAATAACTTACAATAATCCAATTAAAATATGAAGCTATCTTGTTTAACTTTAAAGCATTTAATAATGCATAATTTGAAATACTTTTTCCAGGAATCCCGCCAGTATTTACTAAATATTGAATACGACGTGGAGATGGATTCGAGTTGAAGCGTCATCTACATAAACCCTTATCACAAAAACGCAGGCGTTCTGCTTTATTTATATCCTTTATGTATGTATACAGCTGTACAAAATTGCAGTAACTCAACCTGAAATAACTGCAATTTAATATTATCCCGTCAATAAATAAGCCTACAATTGGTCCTTGATACCCACTTCAGCTACAGTGACCGAATTTTGAGAATTGTCATTAATTACCAAATAAGCATTGGTCGTGATCAACCACCGTATTTCATAAATATGAATCATATAGAAAAACATACTTAATTGATTCCTTACAATTCAAAGTGACCTAAATCCAATTTTAGTAGCTCATATAGCATATTTAATTTTTTTAAGATATCCAGTTTTTATACACCGAGAACGAAGTTCAAATTTTGCTGTTCATAAGGTTTTTGTTTTTTTTACACATTTTATTTAAAAAAAATTTTTTTGACATGTAAGGACACAATTCTTCTCTAGTTACAATCATGTAAAGGTACTTAGGGGAAAGATAATTTAAAACTTAAAATAAATGGTTATATATGAATTTTAATTATTAATTACGTAGTAGTAGCGGTCCATTGTGACTACGTATGCGTCTGTAATTTCATAAATTATAACACCATACATTATATTCGTGTAACTGTAACCATTTGTTGAGCGAACAACAAAATAACTCACAGACGGAAGAATTTTTTCAATCTTAACATATTTCGTTATATAATATACAATTTAAACATCTATTATCTATAACCTATGTGTTATTCTGATGTATAAGCTATATTTTAGCAACGTTTTTCTCAGAATTCGCGTACATTTAATAATTTGAATTGGTAACACTATCCGCTGATGAAGGAAAACATCGTGAGAAAACCTGAACCTGAGAAACATAGAATTGTAGATTTCTCGAAGTTTGATATCTCCAATACGTCGTGGGCTGTCGTGGTGATTACCCCCATACCTTCCTTCGGGAAGAGGCTTATGACCCTGCAGGGTATCTCTTACAGGCTGATAATAATGAGAACCTCTATTACTGTAGAGTTTAATCAAAATCCCTTTAATAGTTTTTGTGTGAAAGAGTAACATCATCCATCCATCTTCAGACTTTTTTATCTATAATATTACCAGGATTTGACAAATAAATAGTATTTTACGCGTCATAGTTTAAGTGTATGACTGTAGTGTATTCACAAGATTTGCCCGAGGAGATAAATGTTGTAGGAAGAAATACAAAAACATAAGAGTAACCTCACTGATTTATCATAAACTGTGTAAATTTTAGGACATCGAGGCTTAACGAGCAGCTATATACATTCATTTAACGTCTCCGACATTCACTTTAATGGACATTCGCTTTTATAGACATCTGAATGACTCCCCGTTTATAAATCCGCTATAAAATAGATACTTTCAGCGGATAATGGATCAGTTAATTTGTCTGATCTTGTTTTCTTTTTGGTTTATTTTTCTTGTAATGTGAAATTAGATTACTTCTTTTAGGTTCTTTGTTTTGTACTTATTTAAGTTGATGTCAGGTAAAACATAAGAGTAACCTCACTGACTTATCATAAACTGTGTAAATTTTAGGACATCGAGGCTTAACGAGCAGCTATATACATTCATTTAACGTCTCCGACATTCACTTTAATGGACATTCGCTTTTATAGACATCTGAATGACTCCCCGTTTATAAATCCGCTATAAAATAGATACTTTCAGCGGATAATGGATCAGTTAATTTGTCTGATCTTGTTTTCTTTTTGGTTTATTTTTCTTGTAATGTGAAATTAGATTACTTCTTTTAGGTTCTTTGGTTTGTACTTATTTCTATTAAGTTGATGTTAGGTACAATAACGTTCAAAATTAACTCTTATCACCGAGATACGATCGGTTATTAAAAATCACCTTCAACTAAACACTTGCATTTGTAGCAGTGTTTCAATAAATTATTGTTCAATTTCACGTTTCCGCATACATTCTCCTAAACGCGCACAAAAAGCCACTATCTTCGACACATCAGTAAGGGACGAGCTCAGACAAAGAGCGGGAAGTTCGCGTAGAGATACACTCGTTGCACATTTAGAATTCATTGAAAAACTCCCGGGTGAAAGTTATCTGATCGTAAACGTTGAGTGCGAGCGGTTACCGGCCACGGGACATTCGCCAACAACTCTATTAAAATGAAACAGAAAGTATATTATATGAGGTAAAAAAAATGTTTTATCAAATTGTCTTGCGTTTGATTTTAAGTGTAAACTTTTATATCTCCTTTTTTTACTAATTTCAAATGTTTACGTCTTCATTCGCATTCTTATCTGTTATTGAAAATATCTTTTTAATTAGCGACAAAAAAACAAGAGAATATTTTACAAATTTTACATTTTTGAGTCGGTGTGACTTTTGCTTATATTTGATATGCTAGTTTAGCTCGTGTTAATGTAGATTTCGAAAATATACCCTATGTTTGTTGCTAATATCTACATTCGATAGGTGAACGAATTTACAAAGTCGTTAATATTTTTTTTGTTTATCTATTACAAACAAAAATGTAATTAATTTCCAAAAAGCTATTTCCATAACATTGGATACATATTATACAATACACTGAGTTTAAAATAATATAATATATCAGAATTTAAAATTAAGCGCAAAGTTATTCCAAGGTTTTGAAATATAATTTGAGTTTAGTAAACTTTTCTCACGAACGGTACATGATTTAAACAAAACCCGTCGGTCGAGCCTCGTCTTTTTGTCTTCATAAATGCGTAAGTGCACTCGATAGGGCTCGCCTTCTAATTTTAAAGTCATGAGACCATTTAGTACTGCCTTAAGTTTCCTTTAAATTTATTCGGTACCATCCCATCAAATAGTTTCCTACTAGCAATGCCGTATGTAATTTCTGATACATTTTTGTGGACTATTATATATATTTAAAAGTCCACGAAAGACATTTCTCGATTGTTGAGAGAGATAATAAATATATTAGAAGTACGTACGTCTTTAACTTTTAATATTTTAGTAGTTTAACTAATGGTAAGTGACGGTTCGGACCACACTCAGAACCTATTGCATAAGTTATTAGTTCTACAGCATTAAATGACTGCTTAATTTTGGCAAACGATATACTTATAGGTATAAATATAGATGTAATGTTTGTTTCCAATACTTACATACTAGTTAAATAAAGCTAATAAAAAAAGTTTCATCGCAGAGTTGTAAATAATGACCATATTTTAGAAAAAAGTTTGCAAGACATTTTCTTTTCTTTTGCAGAAGGTCGCTACATTATCGGTGGTGGTCGTAATGATATCCTTGTAGTCCGAGATGCTCGAACTGATGACGCAAGTTCATACTCCTGCGAAGCTCAACATGCATTAACAGGAGAAAAAAGAACTAGTCCCCCAGCTATGATTGCTGTTTCACGTGAGTACACTAATCGAGCTATTCATTATCATCACCAACATATGAGTTGATGTTTTATTTTTTTTTCCACATACAGTAGTACTAGAAGAACATTTCTTAGGTTCAGCTTTCTTCACCAGCAGCCGATAGCTTTACCAATTTAAATTAGTCAACGTACGCGAATTCCAAGAAATTCGTTGGTACATGCTGTGGTTCGAACCTGCGAACATCGGATTGATATTCCACCGATCAAACTACTAGACCACCACAACTTTATAGATATATCTGTTCACTTAATGCATTTTTGCAGACGGAATTGGGAGCATGGCTCCAAGAATGTTGACGGTTTCCGAAGAAGAGACAGTTCTTCAAGGTGGAGACATACGACTGGTCTGCTGTGCTGTAGGCAGTCCACCGCCCACGTATAGGTTCGAAATACTTCTTAATGTTCTTTATCGATGGATTATTGATAACTTAATTGTAAGTTTTTTTAGTTTCAAGTATCACGAGTAAGTACTAGTAGTTCTGGAAAGTCATTGTTCCTTCATTTTTATTTTATCATTAGTATATTATCCACAAATATATTAGACTAGCTGTAGCCGCAACTCCGCACGCGTTTTTTTTAAATTGTATTAAAGAAATATAAAGTTGTTAGACCATGTACAATTATAGAAATACTCTTTAAAGACAATTGTAAGTACGACACGCACACCACTTACAGTACCATGTAACGTATACATTAGGCATATAAATACTAACAGTGTGCCAAATGAGGTTTATCATCAGCAACATATTAGGAGATCCCTTCTATCTCTAAAATTACGTCTAATAATAATAATGTGGAATTGTAAACAATGAATGAACTGACGTCTTGAAATCTCGTATAAATATAAATCAAGATATAAAACTTTATATCTATCTAAACAGTTTTTAATATTTGACAATATAAATAGTGCTTATTGAACCCGACACAATATTCTTACATGTTACTGTGGTTACTGCATTGTGTTGACGAAAGCGCGATAAATAACACAGAATGGCTGCCAAGATTAACAAAAACACAATCTAATTCAAATTACATAGATACAGAAACATGAATGTCAATTATATTTATTCTTGGAATGGACTCCAGTACAACGCACGTTTTACGCACATGTATACAGTGAACAACATATTTTTGCTAAATTTCATGCGGACGAAGTCTTACTTTTTATAAGATCAGCCAGTGAAAGTCACATGAAAATCAGTCAAACCGTTTTGAAAATAACACTGCGGGTGAAGGTACGATCAACAGCTAGTCTAAATTAAAATAGACTAAATTATTTTTTATAATTGCCGCTATCTGCCGGTGAAAGCCCTGTCAAAATCGATACAACTGTTTTGGAGATAGCATTCAGGGCGAAGCCACGGTTAACAGCTAGTCTAAATTAAAATAGATTAAATTACTTTTTATAATATCCGCTATCTGTGGGTGAAAGTTTCATAAAAAACGGTCAACCCGTTTTGGAGATAGCACTGCCCGCGAAACCACGGTTAACAGCTAGTATAAATTAAAATCGTCTAAATTTATTTATATAAGGTCAGCTATCTGCCAGTGTAAGTTTCGTGAAGATCAGTCCAACCGTTTTGGAGATAGCACTCCAGACGAAGTCACGGTTAGGAGATAGTCCTAATTAAAATAAAATAAAGTACTTTTTATGATGTCTGCTATCTGCTGGTGAATGTCCCGTGAAAATCAGTCTAATCGTTTCGCAGATAGCTTTGCGGACGAAGCCGTGGTTAACAGCTAGTCTAATTTAGAGTCTAAGTTTCGGAGAATACCCGAAACAGACAGGCAGAAATTCTGACAAAAATTTTAAAAATTTCAGTTTTGTTATCAGTAGTGAGTATACATTCATACCATGCGGACGAAGCCGTGGTTAACAGCTAGTCTAATTTAGAGTCTAAGTTTCGGAGATTACCCGAAACAGACAGGCAGACATTCTGAGAAAAGTTTTAAAAATTGCAGTTTTGTTATCAGTTGTGTGTATACATATTCATACCAAATCATAAAAAAATGTTATTTTGATATTACATATAGACACTTCATTTTTATTATATGTACAATAAATATTTAGTAGGGGTGTGCGAATAATGCATGGTCTAATCGAATTGAATATCCGAAGTATTCGAATAATTTGTACAAATCAAATTATTCGAATCATTCGAGTATTTTTAAAACAAGGAAAGAATTATTATTAGTAGTAGAATTATTTAGTTATAGGAATGGAAAGGAAGTTATAGGAAAATACAACATTTCCCAATTTTTTTTGCATAAAAAACGGTCAACCCGTTTTGGAGATAGCACTGCCCGCGAAACCACGGTTAACAGCTAGTATAAATTAAAATCGTCTAAATTTATTTATATAAGGTCAGCTATCTGCCAGTGTAAGTTTCGTGAAGATCAGTCCAACCGTTTTGGAGATAGCACTCCAGACGAAGTCACGGTTAAGAGCTAGTCCTAATTAAAATAGAATAAAGTACTTTTTATAATGTCTACTATCTGCTGGTGAATGTCCCGTGAAAATCAGTCTAATCGTTTCGCAGATAGCTTTGCGGACGAAGCCGTGGTTAACAGCTAGTCTAATTTAGAGTCTAAGTTTCGGAGAATACCCGAAACAGACAGGCAGAAATTCTGACAAAAATTTTAAAAATTTCAGTTTTGTTATCAGTAGTGAGTATACATTCATACCAAATCATTAAAAAATGTTATTTTGATATTACATATAGACACTTCATTTTTATTATATGTACAATAAATATTTAGTAGGGGTGTGCGAATAATGCATGGTCTAATCGAATTGAATATCCGAAGTATTCGAATAATTTGTACAAATCAAATTATTCGAATCATTCGAGTATTTTTAAAACAAGGAAAGAATTATTATTAGTAGTAGAATTATTTAGTTATAGGAATGGAAAGGAAGTTATAGGAAAATACAACATTTCCCAATTTTTTTTGCATAAATACTTAAATAATTTTATATGATAAACAATAAACTTTCTTATTAATATAAATTTTCAAACTACTTTAATTAAAATTCGTTTGACTAACAGACGAATCTACTGAACTAATTTTGTATATTAATAGTTAGTTAGTATTTGATAAATATATAATTAGTTAAAATAGTTTGAATTATTCGCATCATTGAAATTATTTGAATAGTTCGAATGGTTCGGATTAGTCGAATGTACGAACCGAATTATTCGATTCAATTCGCTATCAAATAATTCATTATTTTTAATATTCGCACACCCCTAATATTTAGTGTTAAACTTGTTAACATATCAGGTATTGCGGTGTGTCTATTGTACTAGTTATTACTTTAACATGAGGAACAATTCCTCTAAACTGTTTGAATTTACCGAGCACCCAGTATTTAGTATATTTTTGTTTCAGCTGGTTTCGTCATACTAATGGTCGCTTGAACCCCGTTTCAAATAGTATTAGATTATCGGTCTCCGATCAAGTGCTGATTATTCGTCGTGCACAAATGTCTGATGGAGGTATGTGGACCTGTCGAGCTCATAACCAGTACGGGGAACAGAGAAAAGATGCAAGGCTGAAAGTTCGTTCAAGACTAGTCGTTAGCGTGTATCCTCAATTGCAGGTGAGAGAGACATCTTTATATTGAAACCTTTTACAATACGCATTTATATAAATGCTACTGACGATAATAATAAATCGATTTAAAGGAATAAACCAGTTTTCTTCTATGGTTTTAACGATTTTATACATCTTCGGATTTAAATGGCGTTAAACATTATAGTATAATTTCCAATTTACGGAGGTCAAACCAATTTTCACTATGTAATAATATTTTTATGATATAAATCCAGAAATTAAACACTGGTATTTTTTTCTGGAATTATTTTTTTAAATAAATTAATTGAAAAAAATTATATAATTTTTATTTTATAGTGTATATTAGATATATATTATGTATATTATGATATACATATATTAGAGATGTATATGAGATAGATACTGTCTCCTTTATTTCTCAGTTGATTTTCTCTTTTTTGTTTAGTTGCTATAAAGCAGGTTTAATAATAAATAAATAAAAATCCTTATTATTCAAATATAGATGAATTTCAATCTCTACACCAGCGATAGCATGCGGTCCGCCGGGTCTTTGGAGTTGGCCCACCCGATTATACTTTATTTTCAATTTCGTACCATCAGAAAGACTATGAGTACATTGATTACATTAAATGGATCCCACATAACAAGAACTTATACTGTTCCTTATGATATAAGGGATACACCAAGCTTGTTTTATTGGACAACCATTTTTCACCACATTATTAATACGTGGTTCATTTGAAATGACGATTTTTTTTTAATTTGAAACCTAAATATTTGCAGTTTGCGGCCCGCGACACCATAATTGAAACGTGTTTATGGGCCCTTTAAAAAAGAACGTTGAGTACGAATTGTCATGTAAAAAATCAAGTAAGGAAAATACAACACGTATTAAATAAAAAATAACGTCCCGTTCGATATTTCTGTCATTTTGTATGTCAAAGAACACATTCATACAACATAACTCATTATTTAGTATTCACAACACAATTCTTATAGACGAGGCACAGACAGATGTGATCCGACAGACTTACTCATTGAATATAGACGATATGGGTATGGGTACACTCACAGCAGAAAATGTATTGCAAAATATATTTACAAAATAATAGAAAATTCTCTGAAAAAACAATGGCTCGTCAAACGTATGGTATACTAGTTGTGCCCGCGACTCCGTCCGCGTGAAACCTAATGTACAAATCAGTGACTAATAAAATCATCTGAAAGTATTAAGTCCAACTACTATTTACTTTTTTTTCGTACTTAAGTCGCCTCGTCATTTAAAATACAATAACTTTTGATATATCGAACCGATTATAATGAAATAAAGACTACATCTTACTCGAAGATATGCTTTATGATTTAAAAAAAACAAAATGTTTTATCATTAACACAGTACTTTAGCAGTGATGCGTGTTCAACCAAACAGACAGACAGATAGACAGACAGACAGACAGACATTTCTAAAAATGATTGAAATGTATTTTATTACTTATTTCTAGACACCTGCAATGTTTTTTTTTAATCGAAAAAGTGCAGACACACCCTACAGAAGTACTTTGTAAGACAGAAATTCATTGTCATACACAGAAAGACAGTTTCATTTAGCACTAAGTAAAGCTTAGTCAATATTGTCTAAAAAAATGTATTTTATTTCTTATTTCTAGACACCTGCAATGTTTTTTTTTAATCGAAAAAGTGCAGACATACAGTACAGAAGTACAGAAGCACTTTGTAAGACAGAAATTTATTGTCATAGACAGAAAGACAGTTTCATTTAGCACTAAGTAAAGCTTAGTCAATATTGTCTAAAAACCCAGAAAACAAAACCAAATATTTAAGTTTATACATCTCAGGGTTGAAAATCAATAAAGAGCTTCAAAACTAATCAGTCAAATTACTTATTTACAGTATATTTTGATAGCTTTACAAACTTATAAAATAAATTATAGACTTGAAATAACGAAGCGGCTAACATTTTACGCTAGAACTAATTCAGTTACGATCCGAACAACTTATCATCGTACTTTCACATCTTTGTAATTGAAATAGCTTGTTCATTTATTTGATGTAGACTGAATGTCACAAAAATTAAGACACATATTCGAAATTAAATATATTATACAGATTAAAACTATTTACACGTTCTAAATAAATATATTTTAGTACATGTAACAAGTATCGATTTGCCAACACAGTGAAATTCTATTATTGAAGAAAACTATATACCATTTCCGTAACTGGTAAGTTTGTTATGGCGATTTCACCAAGGTTGTGATGCTAGAAGCTTATACTGAAAATGACCGCAACAATTAGCGAATAAAATTATTGAACTGATATTTCTAATTATAAATTTATTTCGCTTTATCGACAAAGCGATGTTTAGTTTTACTTAGTTAAATAGACAATTCTTTTTGTAACAAATCATGTTATTCTTCTGTTACCGTGTAAAAATGTGACTTATCTAAAGTTACTACAGTAAAGAATAGTAAGTATTTAATTATTTTTATTATTTCCTCTCAGGTCGCAAATTCAGGTTCGTCTATCACTTTCAACTGCTCAGTGGAAGGAGGCGATGCAAGAGTACGCTGGCTTCATGACGGAGTTCCTGTCGGTGGAAGTGAACGCGTTCTCAGAGTCCACGGCGTGGTACGAGCCCACAGAGGCATGTACCAGTGTTTCGCTGAGCGTGACTTGGACAGTGCTCAAGCTGCCGCCGAGTTGAGATTGGGAGGTAAATGTTGTGAATTGTTTTCCTTTTATATTTTTTTATAATGTTCCCATTGTGATTCATGAACATTGAACAGTACTAAGGAAAATTATGTCGACATCCCATTGCAAAGTCGGTTACCCTTCAAGCTTTATCGATCAATACTTTTCGTAAATAAATTATTTTTGTTTAGTTTTGATAAATTTATGTCCTATACATAAAAAATTCCTCAACTAATTAATGTACATTTATTTATCACAATATTATGTTTCCTTCTGTATATAGCAATATATCACTTAGATCATTATTATCATAATTTGTTTATGGATTTATTGTAAACTAGCTTCTGCCCACGAGTTCGTTCGCGTGGAATAGCTATTTTGGGCTAACGCTAACACGCAGCAGAAGCTGTCAAAAGGAAAAAAAACGATTTTCAAACATTTTTCATTCGTTTTCCACTTATATTGGTCTTAGCGTGATGATATACAGCCTATAGCCTTCCTTGATAAATGAGCTATATAAAAAAAAAGAATTTTTCAAAACAGACCCGTAGTTCCTGAGATTAGCACTTTCAACCCAACAAACAAACCCTCCAGCTTTATAATATTAGTATTAACACTGTCGCATTACAGTCGTATTACGCAAACTATGTAACACTCATATATTTTAAAGTGAAACTTTTTTTATCGCTTCAAATTTTCTCGTCCATCTATCGCATGGCGCATTACAGCCGGCGCGCGCCCCTGAATAGAGGTAAAGAGAAAGGCGCTCGGCAGAGCAGGCAAAGCCAATATGGCGACGCTCATGGTTCTATTCAAAATGATTCAATTATTTAAAATAATATTGTGCTTCGTTTTTAACATGCGTTTATCATCTGAATGATTGTTTTTATCACTAGCTGACCCGTGCAACTTTGTCTGCACGTAATCGGTTATTAGCGGTTTCAATTGTTTTTTTAAACGCAAAAAATCTTAAAAAACCTAACACCCGATTGCAGCAACATCTACCGATTCCAACTGTGAATTCAAATTATCTAGGGACTAATGCAAACATATACCCAGTTGGTATGTGAAAAATTGTTTAAAATAAGCCTAGACCCCGTTCGGAGCATCACCTACAGAGTCCAATTAAGATAAAAACTAACCAACATATATTGCCGACAAATGTCTTCCCAACTTCAACTTCGCGCCCGTTCACCATTCGCGTTGAGCCTACTTCAAGACTCAACACTATTCAGAAAACTGATTTTATCGAATATCTTCTATTTAATTATTGTTAATGTGGTTTATTCTAAATTATTGAGAAATTTAGATTTGATTAAACTTAATAATTAAATAGAAGTGCATTAACAACTCATTGCCTATATTGATTAACATAGAAAGGAATAGACGGCGGTGTTAGCAAACACCTGTGGTAATTCGAATCTTCGTAAGATTCTGTAATAAAAATATGCGTTACTATTTATGTGTTAATTTCGACTGCTGAATGCTCCGACTACTGGATGCTCCCACTATGACATATAGTTGGATATTTTATATCCATTGTCTATGGATTCCCATTACCATTCCCATTTTTCAATTATTAAGTTAGGTTTAAGAATGCAATTCTAATATCCTAACTCGAGAAATTTACCAAAAATGTGCGTTAAATGCCTACGATCCGAAAAAAGTTTCATTTGCATCGTGATTTCATACAACCACACATTTTTTTTATAAGTTATAATAATTGTAATAAGTTTGTATAAACCTTATTCTAAGTAAAAGTATACTCAAAAGCAAAAACAAAAAGCAAGTCGTTTTTCCTTTAAGGATAAAAAGATAATTTAACTCGGTGACGAGAACCACTCTCTAAAGTCTGTATCTCGTTTTACATTAAAAGCTTTGAATTGCAAAAACCTTGCAGAATCTTGAATCGAAATAACGAATTTCGCAAACTTCTTTACTACTTTAATAAGATTATTCGTTCTACTTTAAAAGTTAGATAGTAGACTCAGTAAACTCACTGCCATAAGTTGTGCTATTTCTATAATTGTATGATAATATCTTCGGTAGTCTTTAGAAAATATTGGTCCCTCAAATATGATTATTAAACACATACAGGTGTGTAAGGGGTGTGCAATACCATCATAAGGCTTGAGACGCCCAAGCCCACCTCACGTGCACGTGGTGCAACCTGCTGAATAACGAACGAGACAATGGCGAAAGTGGGGTGATAGTGATTCGCTTCGGCAGGTCGCGTTTCGGCATCAGCTTGTGCATATCCAGCTTTTCGCAGGCCGGCATGACAGCGGTGATCGGCGATGGATACTATGTCACTCGGTGGTCACCGTTGTTTTTGGATTGTACTGTGCTTACCATCAGGCATAGTGCAGTCATTTTGCACATATACGCATACGCAACACTGACATTTTTTTCCCTTCTGCATATAACACTTCACAAATAACAATATATTTATGTACATATATGTTATGTGAGGAACGAAATATATTACTCTGGAGGTGGGTGCTCTTGGCTGCGACATAGGACAAATAATGCAGCTGATATCGGTCATTTTTTATATTGTATAAATTGTTTTTTTGGTTCCAATAGATATTATAAATATATATACACATTTATAATTATACTTATTTTCCTTAAAACAGCTTAAATGACATTTATATGGGACAGTTAAAAGTATTTTATGATTTCCAATAAACGTACTTCTATTAATACACATTACAGAATACATTAATTAGAAGCACTCAAATTCTGGTTTCGCAAATTACAGTCAAAATGTGAACTGGCTTGCCGTTCTTTGAGTGCTTGATTGGGCAATCAGAGACTATTCCCATCTGTAATTTCATGGAGTGCGGTGCGGCGAGAGTACTAACGATTTTAAGCCACGCAGTGACGTTATTGATTAACGTCAGCTGCAGTAATGACCGGACGGGCCATGCGTCACTCGGAGCTGGAACAAAGGAAATGCCATTTAAATTATAAGTGACAGCGTTTTTATCGTAATTGTGTTTGTGATTTTTGTATGGCAAAATATCTTGTTATTTTATCGACATAAATAGGGATTATGAGTTTTAATTAGATTCATAACACTCAGCAGTCGATTTAAAAAGGTTTTTATAATTTAAACAGTGACGATACAATAATCGAGAATCAATACTTTGTTTCAAGTGGCTTTAATTTTATGTCTTCTTGACATTTATTAAAATATTGTTACGGAATTCTTAAGTAAAAGAAATAAATAATAAATATTTATTAGACTACATATGAAAATACAAATTTCAGTAGAGAGCTGCGTTATGAATTTTTCATATTAACTGAAATCATTTTTGTTGCTACTTCTTATAAAGTGTACATGAATTTGAGCAGCACTCACTATTGGTATGAAGAAACTAAAGAATATAGTTTTCTTTCAATTAGTTACAAAATACAAATGAATATAAATATTAGTGTAGTAAAAAGAAATCAATAGATTTCTTTTTTTTATGGAATTAAATTAAAGGCTTTAATTACCATAGTTAGAATGATCCAATTTAGGTGAAATATGAGCCGCGCAAACGAATTCTGTTATGACAGTCACCAACGTTGAACAAAAACCAATGAGTAATTAACCTGAAAATTCTGACACAATAGAATGCGTAGTTGGAAGTAGTGAGAAAACTCTGAAACCACGAATCCTGAAAAAACAACCCGAATATGTAGTCTTCGGAAATTGTTTAAAGTTGGATACTTTTCTGTTACATAGAAATCACAATATAGCAAGCAATCCATATATCTTGAAGAACTCCGTTTTTGGCCGAAGCGATAGTGACGCTCAACAGAAACCATAAATAACCTACCAAAGCTAAAGCCTACAGAAAAATTGTAAAGCTAAAGGATCCTATCAGGCTTCGTAACTATGTAATAATTATCATAAATACAGTGGTACAATAAAATAATCCCAAGGAGGGTTGATGTCAGGCAGGAGGCCGATCGTAAAAATTAAGCCAAATCATACACCAAAACATAACAAACATGTTGTACCGACCGTACTTATGTGGGATAAGGGTAAGAAGAAGAAGATGCGCCATTTTGCTCAATAAATTATTGCCATTTTGAAGGTAATATTATGATCCTTATGGCTCTCTGTTATCCTTTATTATCCTTTATGGCTTCTCTCATAGAAGCCCTCATCCCTATTGAGAAAAAATTCAAACATTCGATTTTCACAAGCGTCTCTTGAGACGATTTTTTTACTATCAAAATTGTTTGCCATGGACAAAAACAAATGGTAATAACTTGGCGTCAAGTCCGGACTATAAGGTGGATGCATAAGAACCTCCCAACTAAGCTCCCGGAGCTTCTGGAAAGTCAATATCAATGCGTGTGGCCTGGCATTGTCCCGATGGAACACAATTCCTCTCCTATTGGCCAAAGCTGGCCGCTTCTGAGCAATTGCTTTCTTCCGAATGTCTAATTGTTGACAATACTGTTTCAAGTTAAGATTTCTGCCGTAGAAGAGCAGCTCATAGTAGATAATTCCCTGCCAATCCCACCATATATACATCAGAACCTTCCTGGCTCACTACGATTCGACCATGACATTATCGTAAGTGATCCACTTTTCATCACCAATTGCCAACCGCTTCAGAAATGAGTTGATCTTGTTACGATTCAGCAGCGACAATGGACAATAGTGCGTCTTTGATATCGAAATAACCGGAATGGAATCGGAACGGAATGACTAGCTGTTACAGTATCAGGACCATAAATAGTATTCATAACCATAAACAATATTCAATTATTCAGTTCAACAACATTCAGCCGCCTGGCGTGCATTTTCGCCTTTATCGAAGAAAAACTGTAAAATATAGCGTATTTTCTCTTTCCTAGTATCCAATTTTTACGCGCGATTAAACAAAATTGAGTCAACTAATCAAAAACTAAACTAAATTTAAATGTCGAAAAAGGTTTTTTAGTACGAAATCATCTTTCTCGCAACGCGAGATATAGATAACTAAAGCCATCTATTGGAGAAATAATGGATTTCTTTTTACTACACCTATTATAATCATGTGATAGAAGTTTCTATTCTCGAAAAAACTTCTACAATTGATTTAGTAATTACAGAGATCACAGAGATTCCTATGAACATGTTTAAGAACTCACAAGCTTTATTAAATTAATACATTTTTACTACAATTTTAATATTGTTAAATACTATTGGTTACTAGAGTATTGATAATATATGTCGGTGCCTACCCACATTATTTGCGTCATTCGGTCACGGCTACTATTCGCCCTATTACTCGACTTGTTTCGATATAAAAGGAGTGGAGCGACCATCATTAAGTTTCTCATCAGATACTGATGGAACTGTGCTTTCAAAAAAAATCTTAACGTCGAAAGTACCAAAGGCGATACCCACGTCCTCTAGACCCGTTTCGCCTCCGCAGAAAGACAAAGCGTCTTGGATCGAGATTTCTAGCCTGCTGGAAACGGCAGGCATTCCTTAAACCTCTGCCGTGAATACCGCTGTAGGTATTCAGGTAAAAGTCGCCAACCCTTCCGTCCATAAAGACCTAACTCGTTTCCGTCGGGACAACAAGTGGGGCTTTTTCACGCACTCGCTCAAAGAAGAGCGAAAACTACGAGTAGTTATTCGTAGAGTCCCGTCCGAACTCTTGACTTTTTACGTCTCCGATGACCTCAAAGAACAGAAGTTTCCTGTTCGCGAGGTACATCGCATGCGCTCTCTGCGCACCAAGGCCCCATACGACATGGTTCTAGTCGTTTTAGATCGCACCCATCAAGGGAAAGCGATATTCAATCTCATGTCCCTCTGCGGCCTCTCCGGCGTTATTGTCGAGCCGCCGCGCAAAACGTCTGTGCCTTCGCAGTGTCATAACTGCTAGGTATATGGACACTCCGCACGAAACTGTCGCCTGAAACCCAGGTGCGTTAAGTGCCTCGGCGATCACTCCACTAAGGAGTGTTCTCGCACGTCATCCTCCTCCGACCCTCCGAGTTGCGTTCTGTGCCGCGGCGTGGGTCATACCGCGAACTATCGCGGATGTGCCCGCGCCCCGCGCTCAAAGCACCCTCGCTACCCCAGGCAGGTCTCGCCGTCTAGGACGGCCGCTGCCTCCGCCCGGCCTCGACTTCTACCTCTCATGTTCCGAGAGGCCTTCCCGAGCCTCCCGAGCACATCTCGTGTACCGGCAGCGTCCGTACCCGCCATTAGCGTGCCCTCCCGCCCCTCAGGCTCCGTGGGCTCCTAAGCCCGCGTCTCAATCAAATTCCAGACCCCAGGCAGCTTAGCCTTCACAGGATGCCACCGCCTTTTCCTTTTCCCTGTCAAGTATTGACTACGCAGGTCAATTACTCATTTTCCACGAGATCTCGGAGATCTCGGCGTATGAAGAAACCGCTAGAAATCCGCTACTAGGTACCGTAACGGCGCTCCATAGGTTTTTAGCCATCGCGGCTACCCTACGCGCGCCGCTGTTCAAAAATAAATAACTCACATTAGATAGAGTAAATCCGTGTATTTACGTTTATCTTCCCCCAAAACGACCGAACAATAATAATAATTTAGTTATTTCTATTTTTTAAATTCCGGCGCCAACGCCGCTCAATTAAGTTTAAATTTGATCGTCTTAATATACGTGTTCGCGCCCACGCACGCGTAACCCTCTCTCGCGCCGCAGAAAGGGAATGCCTCCTCTTTCGTCCACGCACACACTGTGGTTCTTCAGTGATATCCCGAGCCGAGGTCGCCCCCGGATGGAGTGATGGCACTGTGCCTTCAAAAAAATTCTTAACGTCGATGACGCGAAAGTACCAAAGGCGATACCCACGTCCTCTAGACCCGTTTCGCCTGAAGCTGCGGCCTCCGCAGAAAGACAAAGCGTCTTGGATCGAGATTTCTACCCTGCTGGAAACGGCAGGCATTCCTTAAACCTCTGCCGTGAATACCGCTGTAGGTATTCAGGTAAAAGTCGCCAACCCTTCCGTCCATAAAGACCTAACTCATTTCCGTCGGGACAACAAGTGGGGCTTTTTCACGCACTCGCTCAAAGAAGAGCGAAAACTACGAGTAGTTATTCGTAGAGTCCCGTCCGAAGTCTCGACTTTTTACATCTCCGATGACCTCAAAGAACAGAAGTTTCCTGTTTGCGAGGTACATCGTATGCGCTCTCTGCGCACTAAGGCCCCATACGACATGGTTCTAGTCTTTTTAGATCGCACCCATCAAGGGAAAGCGATATTCAATCTCATGGCCCTCTGCGGCCTCTCCGGCGTTATTGTCGAGCCGCCGCGCAAAACGTCTGTGCCTTCACAGTGTCATAACTGCTAGGTAGACGAACACTCCGTACGAAACTGTCGCCTGAAACCCAGTTGCGTTAAGTGCCTCGGCGATCACTCCACTAAGGAGTGTTCTCGCACGTCATCCTCCTCCGACCCTCCGAGTTGCGTTCTGTGCCGCGACGTGGGTCATACCGCGAACTATCGCGGATATGCCCGCGCCCCGCGCTCAAAGCACCCTTGCTACCCCAGGCAGGTCTCGCCGTCTAGGACGGCCGCCGCCTCCGCCCGGCCTCGACCTCTACCTCTCATGTTCCGAGAGGCCTTCCCGAGCCTCCCGAGCACATCTCGTGTACCGGCAGCGTCCGTACCTGCGATTAGCGTGCCCCCCCGCCCCTCAGGCTCCATGGGCTCCTAAGCCTGCGTCTCAATCACATTCCAGACCCCAGGCAACTAAGCCTTCACAGGATGTCACCGCCTTTTCCTTTTTCCTGCCAAGTATTGACTACGCAGGTCAATTACTCATTTTCCACGAGATCTCGGAGATCTCGGCGTACAAAGAAACCGCTAGAAATCCGCTACTAGGTACCGTAACGGCGATCCATAGGTTTTTAGCCATCGCGGCTACCCTACAAAGGCTCGCGCGCGCCGCCGTTCAAAAATAAATAACTCAAATTAGATAGAGTAAATCCATGTATTTACGTTTATCTTCCCCCAAAACGACCGAACAATAATAATAATTTTGTTATTTCTATTTTTTAAATTCCGGCGCCGACGCCGCTCAATTATGTTTAAATTCGATCATCCTAATATACGTGTTCGCGCCCACGCACGCGTAACCCTCTCTCGCGCCGCCGTGAGGGAAGGCCTCCTCTTTCGTCCACGCACACACCGTGGTTCTTCAGTGATATCCCGAGCCGAGGTTGCCCCCGGATGGAGCCCCCGTGATATTACTATGGTGATACAGTGACTCACCCACATCAGCCTCCTCTTTCGTCTCCGCACACACCGTGGTTCTTCAGTGATATCTCGAGCCGAGGTCGCGCCCGGATGGAGCCCCGAGATATTACTATGGCAATGACTCACCCACATAACTTGTACTCATACATGAGATCACCTCTCACACACGTGCACATACATACATATGGTGGAAGGGTTTTGTTTTTTTCCCTTATCAAACTGAATCGAATAGTTTAGTTCGTTTCTTTCCGATATACACGTATGCATTTCTGAATCATGCAATTTCGATTGTATGATTCACAAATGAATATATGTATGAATAGCTTAGAATAGTTTAGCTAGGTCAGATCCGGGATTTCTCAGGTAACAGCCCAAGCCGAGGTGTGCCGTGTGCCTTTTAGCATGTTACCTAAAAACAAAATCGGCTGAGTGCCTTAAGTGCTCGCCTTAGTAGTCCGGTGAAGCTGTAGAGCCAAAAAGGCCAATAGCGTAGTCAGTTCGAGAAAAAAAAAATCACTAAGTTAGTCTTGGGTCTGACGTCGTGCGGTACACTCGTACTGTGCGAGTCGTTAATCCTAGACTCTGGATAATTAATTTGTGCAAACGAATTACTTACTATTTGTAACCAAATAATTGGTTACCTACTGTTCCAAATAGTCTGAATTCAAAGTAATTGATTATTATTTTGTGTTGAGTCACAATATTATTATAATGGGGTGGTTTAGTCAGTTAATTATGACGATATTATTATAGTGCGTGGTTTAGTGAGTTACAAACAAGTTGGGGGCATTCTGGGGTGATGTTGTGGAGAAGGAAATTATATTTTAGTTCTCATTAGTTTCATTTTTGTGATGGATCCTGGTGAGAGTTCTCTGGCGCCACCCATGTGCGCCTTTTCAGAAGTAGGATAGGACTTCGCCCATATTAGCCTTGTTTTCATATAAATCCATTTCTGATTGCTAAATTAGCAGTGAAAGTTGTCGTTAATGATAATGACAAAATGTTCGATCATACCTTATAAAGCCGTTTGGACAACGTCTAGCAATATCTTGTAAATAAATATCGGAGATAAATAATAAATCGGAATAAATATGGAAAATAAATATCGTTTTACTAATATAATAAAAAATATTTTTATTAATTATGAAACCGCGAATGTTTTCAACTTACGCCATAAAAGTAGCCGTCGAGTGCCATCAATTGTGAACAGCGTCAAACGGAGCGAGCTTACGTTATGTAGTGGAGCCGGGGCTAACTGAACCTCGGGGACACAAGCATTGGGCATTTAGCATGACCTCCTTTCAAATGGGATGTCACTTGCAACGTACAATTCATTCGTGGGAATATTTGAAGCCTTAGTAGATCTTATCGAAGATTTATATTAATCTCAATTCTTACCGTAAACAAAACTTAAAAGGATTTGATTAAATTGTAATGCTTTTAGTACTTTTGACCTTGTAGTTATGTATCTCAATATTCCAAGTATTATCTATTGATTTTGTTTATCAAACCAGTGACGCTTTGATATCTAATAACAACTAGCGACCGCCCGCGGCTGTGTCTGTGTTTGTATCTTTATAAATGGTGATATCGTACATTATCTTCCTATAACTATAAAGTTTTATACAATGTACGCTGGATTGCTTCGAGATGGCACATTTTTTTCCAGCATATTTGATATTTATCATGATATTTTCATTATATAATTTACAAGCTTTATTATTGTAAAGTTTTATCAAAATATTTTTGTTCTTTTTTCGTGAGAGAGAAAAAAACGTCCACCCGTCCTTTTAAGTCCTTGGTTTATATTACTAACTAGCTTTTACCCGTGACGCGTGTTTCAAATTGTATTAAAGAAATATAAAATTGTGAGAACATGAACAATTACAGAAATACTCTTTGAAAGACAATTGTGTGTACGACACGCACGCCACCCACCGTAACATGTATAACGTGTACGATAGATATATAAATACTAACAATGTGTCAAATGAGGATTCATCAGCAACATATTTGGAACCTTAACCCCCCACATAACGACTGCAGTGCTCACTTACACACTGAATGAAACAATGACTTGCAAATGTTATTATAAAGTTATAATATGGGCATATTGTCAATATAATTAAGTTTTTGTGGCAATACAAAAAGTAGTCGTTTGTCTGTTTCACAAGAAATTGTATTATGTAACTCTTAAGGTAATACTTTTATGTTCCAATATCTTATTAGATATACCCCTTCTATCTTCAAAATAATTCATTATTATGTTGAATTGTAAACAATAAATTGATAATTATTTTTATAGTCAAAATACAGAATGAGCTGAGATCTTGTATTCATATAAAATAAGATATAGCACTTTATATCTGTCTGTAAGTAGATTTTAATATGTGCAAATCTAAATAGTGCTCATTGAACTTGATGCCATACTCTTATACGTTGCTTACTGAGTTATGGAGACGCAAGCGCGGTAATAAAACAAAATGGTCCAAAAGTTCAAATTACATACATATGTATATGTATGTAATTTGTATATGTATGTATATGAATTTCAATTATATATATTCTCGGAGTCCAGCACAGCACACGCCTCACGCATATGTTTGCAGTGAACAACATATTTTTGCTATATTTTATGTGGACGAAGTCGCGGGTAACCGCTTGTCTAAAATGGAATAGCCTAAATTACTTCTTATAAGGTCCGCTATCTGCCAGTGAAAGGAGTTTTGGAGATAGCACCGCGGACAAAACCGCGATAACAGCTAGTCTAAAATTAAGTAGCCTATGCCACCCCCTGTAATTTCAGCTATCTAGAACTGAAATTCCCGTCAAAATTGGTTTGCCGTTTCGGCCCGCAACAAACAGACAAAAATTTTAAACTTTGCATTTTTGTCAACAGGACACTTTCATATTGAATCACTAAAAAAAATTACTTTGATATTACATAGAGATACTCCATTTTGATTATATGTATACGGGTAGATAGGATGTCCTTTAAAATATTTAATAATAACTGAACAATGATAGCAAACTTTATTAATTAAAGTCAATATAATTTATTGATTCACCATAATGAAAAGCATTGCACACAATGCGCTATCCATTCAATATATAACTCAACGTTGGTATCAGTAATGGTATGACCTAATTTATAATTATATATGCAAATGAACTGGCTCAGATATCTAACTAATAGCTATGTATAGATAGAGTTCAATTTAAATTATTTTCTATGACTGTGTACGTTTACAGTATAGCATTGTACCTGAACACATTTGTGGTGAAAACTCTACCAAGTTTCCTCAGTTGTCTGTCATTACAAGATTAGAACATGTACCGATGAAATTATCTAAGAGTGGTATATATACCGATGTGTATACATTAAAAATACAGTAAAACTTACAGCATAAACAGATATACTATAGTTTGAGTATAGTAATCGAAACAGAGCCGCCATTAAATGGTTTAACGTTGAGCTAATTGCGACAGGGCATTGTGCGCGCACTTATACAATTAGTTTGGTATCAGTGTCGAGAATCTGATATAAATTTGAGCGAAACGATCCCCAGTTTACTGCAGCTAACATTGTGAGCGGGCGCTGTGCCAGCGAACACACTTCCAGTACAAGTTGTGGGAGATTATTAAAATATTGTTTATTTTTATAAGCTATTCACAACAAGTTGTAGAGGAAATCCTTTATTTTCATTACTCTTATACCTTTTTACCCTTCATCTTCTTCCGTACGTTCCATCTGAGTATATAAGGCTTAGAAATTGACCGCTTTTCCTACGTCAGACCTCCGTAGGATCTTTGTACCTGATCGATCGCTAAATAGATATTGTCGTCATCTTTAACGCCTTCCGCTATTGCCTTACTCGTATGAGAATAAATGAATACATGTTTTTTTTAACCGACTTCGAAAAAGGACGAAGTTAATACGTTCCGTTATGTATTTTTTTAATGTATGTTTATCGATATCTCCGTCAATTATGAACCGAATTTAATGATTCTTTTTTTATTTGAATCGATTATATTCAGAGGTGATCCCATATAAATTTGAAGAAAATATTCTAATCATTAATGAAAAATCGTTTATTTTATTATCACCCACTTCGTCTTTAGGTATTTTCATGAAATTGGAACCGATTTATTATACCCATTAGAAAGCAGATATACTAAAAATGCACACTAAAAATGGAAGAATTAAATATTGATATTTACGCTACCTTCGGTACGGTAACAATTATTAACGACCAATCAATTCCAGGCGGAAGTGCAAAGTAACATCCACTATAATTTTTCAATATAAAATTAAACTGATCCGTTAAATTTGAATTTTTTTTACTGGTCGCCTTAAAATGCCCAATTAACTAAAAAGTACTGAAACGCTCTCTCTCTCTTCTTGGCTGTTAGTCCCACATGGTGGTGGGGTCAGCCTTTCTTACTTTTCTGCTCCACTTCGCTCTGTCCTTGACGTCACATTCAGAAACTTTGCACTCCTTTATATCTTTCAGCACTACACTCTTCCAATTTGTTTTGGGGCTGCCTCTGGATCTCTGACCCGGGAGGGACAGTTGTAGTGCCAAATTCCCCACGTAGTCTGGTGGCTTTCTCTTAACGTGACCATACCATCGCAGCCTACTTTCTTGTACCTTGTCGGCAATGTCGCGCACCCCTAAGCTACCTTGCCAGTTACGTGCCAGTTACTTCTCACAATTTAAGCCACGCTGCGGTGCTACCGGTGCTGAATATTGCCATCAATGTTCCCAGACCTATCAATTAATTTTCCCAAATACTTATATTGGTCACAGGAGGTGACCATTTGTCCATCGATTGAAATTGGAGTATTGTCGCTGGTATCTGGTGCATTAAACGATATATTCTGAGTCTATACAACACTCAGCATTAGGCCACCGGCCTGTAACTGGTGCTTCCATGCTAACAGTGCCTTTTGTAACTCAGCACGGCTCTCAGTGCAGATAGCTACTAAATCACATCATATTACAAAAGGAAGGCAAAAAAGTAACCACATAACGTCCAACAAGCATGCCAATATTAATTCCTACAAATCAAATTTGAATAGACAATTAAAGTAATCAGTGCAAAGAAGATTATTTATGAAAGATCTGGCTAAGAACTCATGATCTTTTCATACTATTAGTAGCAGTTTTCCTTAATATTATTAGTTTACTTGGAAACGTTGTATACAAAACATCTACTGCTGTTAACTTGGACTACAAGTTAACAAATCGTCTGTCAGTGCGTCCTGTACTGACGGTGTTATAATAACGCCCTCCAAGCGCTAGCCGTTCACAATGTATACTCTCATAATTTGAACATATGCCATCGTAATTAATTCTCTGTAAGTAATTAAGTTTATTAATGTATATAATTCAGTTGTTTTGATTTTGATACTTTACCTTCTTTACAAACTTTGACTGTTTTTATGGAGGGATTTACTAAAGCCGACTTCAAGTGGTTTACAATTAATCGCATTAAAATTCGTAATTTTTGGAATTACTTAATCAATTTGAACAACATTCTTAGAAGAAATAAAGATTTATTCTTCTTAAATCGGCTATTTTATTAACAACTAGCTGACCCGTGCAACTTCGTCTGCAACAAATCGGTTATCACCGGTTTTAATTGTATTTTAAACGCGAAAAATTTCAAACGTTGCGTTTATTGAAAAACAAATTATTAAACATATTGAACCTTTACAGGCCAAAAATTTTAGAATGTTTTGTTTTTTAATAACTTTGAAACGCTACTAAAATATAAAATTATTATTGCCAGACATTTTTGTTATTAACAATAATGTTCCCGATGATATTTTTTGTAAATAAAGAAAGTATGTTCGAACCATGTTAAGATAGCTGTAATTTTAATATTATTTTATTTAGACGTAAAAGAGGGTCATTATGCATAGAATAACTTAGCTATAGCTATAGTTTAGCGCGATACTGGCTGTATGATAAAGATAGTGATAATTGCGGCAGCGCTTTTTATAGACGCATGTATTCAAGATGACGTCCGTCCCAAGTCATATGTTTAAGTTTATCGTTGTTTCTCATTGTTTACGGTGAAATCTTAATAACACAATGATTAATAAAATGAAATAAGTTCTTTGCAATGGAAAAAATAAAATGGTTTGAAATAAATTATTTTTGTATATAAAGAATGTCATCAGGCACATTATTGTCAATAATAAAGTTGTCTGGCAGTGATAAATTCATGTTTTTAATAACGTTTAAAAAGAAAGTTTTACTGAAAAAAAATGTCCTAAAATTATTTAAAAATCAATATTTTGACCTTACACTAATTACAAATTTTTGACTTTTGTCCGTTATTCTGGAGAACGGTATTTGCATATCCTTGCATTTTATGGGACTTAAAGTATTCTAAATGCAACCTATTAATTATTGTGATATTATTGTAATATTAGTTATCACTGTGTCAAGTTTCGTCAAAATCGGTTCAGTACTTTCAGTGTGATGCGTGTTCACAGGGACAATGTAAATAAAGAAAGTATGTTCGAACCATGTTAAGATAGCTGTAATTTTAATATTATTTTATTTAGACGTAAAAGAGGGTCATTATGCATAGAATAACTTAGCTATAGCTATAGTTTAGCGCGATACTGGCTGTATGATAAAGATAGTGATAATTGCGGCAGCGCTTTTTATAGACGCATGTATTCAAGATGACGTCCGTCCCAAGTCATATGTTTAAGTTTATCGTTGTTTCTCATTTACGGTGAAATCTTAATAACACAATGATTAATAAAATGAAATAAGTTCTTTGCAATGGAAAAAATAAAATGGTTTGAAATAAATTATTTTTGTATATAAAGAATGTCATCAGGCACATTATTGTCAATAATAAAGTTGTCTGGCAGTGATAAATTCATGTTTTTAATAACGTTTAAAAAGAAAGTTTTACTGAAAAAAAATGTCCTAAAATTATTTAAAAATCAATATTTTGACCTTACACTAATTACAAATTTTTGACTTTTGTCCGTTATTCTGGAGAACGGTATTTGCATATCCTTGCATTTTATGGGACTTAAAGTATTCTAAATGCAACCTATTAATTATTGTGATATTATTGTAATATTAGTTATCACTGTGTCAAGTTTCGTCAAAATCGGTTCAGTACTTTCAGTGTGATGCGTGTTCACAGGGACAAACAAACAAAAATTGTAAAAGGATTATTTTTGGCTTCTATATCGATAACAAAGTTTACCCCGGTCAAAATTTACAAAAAATATTTAATGTACAGATTTGGCTTTGTTACAGTTTTATTATAGTATATATAGATAATATTGAGAATATCACGCGGTGGCATTATCTGTAATTGTTATATTGTATGAAAAGGGGAGTAGACGTGTGGTAGCATTACTCGCGTTGGTTTGACACCTTTTTGTATACTTTATAGGTTTAAGCGTCTGACCACAATTTCACACAATGTTACATGACGATGTGGTCTAATGTGGTAAACATGCTGAAGTTACTTACGTACTGGCTCTCAAGTGCAGCTGCCGGAGAACACCCATAGGTATTTCACGATAGATTTTTAACTTGAGGGTGAAGACTAGTCAAGTGAATTCAGGAACACCACCATGGTATGCATTCATCACGATGTTTTCCATCACCAAAAGCTCTGGCTTATACGCAAGAATTGGAATCTCTGTCGATGGCGATGATGTCTTAAGGCGATGTCCGAATATACTAACCACAAACCCTGAGCCATTATGAAACCATCTTGTCATTTGGTATTTTAAAATACTAAACCTTCTGTTAAATTCAACAGTATATAAATATATTTATTTTCCGATAACAATTGTTATTTAAATTTCGTGAATTGTCGCGAAGATAAAATCGAAGAGTCTTTCAAGAAATGTCATGGGCATGACTTTTTATTGACTTATATATTGCGAAATTTATAATGATGTACTATTCCAGTTAATTTCGAGAATACATTTTTTATTTATTTAATAAGAACTACTTTTAAGCGTCTTGTTTCCCTAGTTTCTGGTTCACACTATTGTTTAGATTATTAACGTCATGTTAATAAAATTTTAAAATAATTCCCAGATATCACAAAAGTGATTATTTAAGCGGAAAATTATAAAATAATATTCTTTCAGACACCGCTCCAGAACTTCATTATACCTTCATAGAACAAGCGTTACACCCGGGGCCATCTGTAGCGTTGAACTGCGCAGCTTCGGGTACTCCACCGCCTCGGTTCACGTGGCTACTTGACGGCCAACCGATTCTAGATCACAATACTGTGCAAAGGTAAATTCTACGTCAAAAATGTGATATTTGATTTGTAGGGTGAAGACTAGTCAAGTGAATTCAGGAAGACCACCATGCTATGCATTCATCACAATGTTTTCTTGCACCAAAAGCTCTGCCTAATACGCAAGAATTGGAACCTCTGTCGATTAAGGCGAGGTTCGAATTAACACAAACCTTGAGCCATTATCAAACCATCTTGTCATTTGGTATTACTAATAAAATTAAATACTAAACCTTCGGTTAAATTCAACAGTATATAAATATATTTATTTTCCAGTAACAATTGTTATTATTTGGTATTACTAATAAAATTAAATACTAAACCTTCGGTTAAATTCAACAGTATATAAATATATTTATTTTCCAGTAACAATTGTTATTTAAATTTCGTGAATTCTCGTGAAGACAAAATCAAAGCGTCTTTCAAGAAATGTCATGGGCATGACTTTTTATTGATTTTAATATTGCGAAATTTATAATGACGTACTATTCCAGTTCATTTCAGTACTTCGAGAATACATTTTTTAATTATTTACTTATTTAAGAACTTCTTTTAAGGGTCTTGATTCCCTAGTTTCTGGTTCACAATATTGTTTAGATTATTAACGTCAAATTAATAAAATTTAAAAATATATCTATGATATATTATATATATATTAGGTCTTTACCTATGAAATTGCCGTTTTGTATGAAAAAAATTGAAACGATTTTTTTAAAATGTATTTTATATTTTTATTAATCGAAGTAATCACCCATACAATCAATGCATCTTTGCCAATGCAGTGGCAGTTTATTGATGCCCTTCTTAAAGAAATCAGCTGGACGGGAGGTAACAAATTCTTCAAAGGCATTTTGTACTGCCTCTCAAGTATTGATTTTTTTTCCTACCAAGGAGTTATCCAAATTCTGGAAAAAGTAGTAGTCTGTAGGCGCAAGGTCTGGTGAGTAGGGCGGATGACGGAGAACTTCCAAGTAGCATTACTCGCGTTGGTTTGACACCTTTTTGTATACTTTATAGGTTTAAGCGTCTGACCACAATTTCACACAATGTTACATGACGATGTGGTCTAATGTGGTAAACATGCTGAAGTTACTTACGTACTGGCTCTCAAGTGCAGCTGCCGGAGAACACCCATAGGTATTTCACGATAGATTTTTAACTTGAGGGTGAAGACTAGTCAAGTGAATTCAGGAACACCACCATGGTATGCATTCATCACGATGTTTTCCATCACCAAAAGCTCTGGCTTATACGCAAGAATTGGAATCTCTGTCGATGGCGATGATGTCTTAAGGCGATGTCCGAATATACTAACCACAAACCCTGAGCCATTATGAAACCATCTTGTCATTTGGTATTTTAAAATACTAAACCTTCTGTTAAATTCAACAGTATATAAATATATTTATTTTCCGATAACAATTGTTATTTAAATTTCGTGAATTGTCGCGAAGATAAAATCGAAGAGTCTTTCAAGAAATGTCATGGGCATGACTTTTTATTGACTTATATATTGCGAAATTTATAATGATGTACTATTCCAGTTAATTTCGAGAATACATTTTTTATTTATTTAATAAGAACTACTTTTAAGCGTCTTGTTTCCCTAGTTTCTGGTTCACACTATTGTTTAGATTATTAACGTCATGTTAATAAAATTTTAAAATAATTCCCAGATATCACAAAAGTGATTATTTAAGCGGAAAATTATAAAATAATATTCTTTCAGACACCGCTCCAGAACTTCATTATACCTTCATAGAACAAGCGTTACACCCTGGTCCATCTGTAGCGTTGAACTGCGCAGCTTCGGGTACTCCACCGCCTCGGTTCACGTGGCTACTTGACGGCCAACCGATTCAAGATCACAATAGTGTGCAAAGGTAAATTCTACGTCAAAAATGTGATATTTGATTTGTAAAACTATATATATTACTAGCTGAGCCGGCCACGCGTTGTTGTGAATTGTGAATTGAAAAACTGAACAAGTTTAATTAAAATTATCGTAAAGTATTTAGTATTATGTGGTAATAAGTCCGCATATAAACTTGATACTGAAAAAGCGAGATTACGTAGTAAATAGATTAATAGAACACGTGCACCATAAAATAAACTGGAGTTTTTAAATTTCGTGAATTCTCGTGAAGACAAAATCAAAGCGTCTTTCAAGAAATGTCATGGGCATGACTTTTTATTGATTTTAATATTGCGAAATTTATAATGACGTACTATTCCAGTTCATTTCAGTACTTCGAGAATACATTTTTTAATTATTTACTTATTTAAGAACTTCTTTTAAGGGTCTTGATTCCCTAGTTTCTGGTTCACAATATTGTTTAGATTATTAACGTCAAATTAATAAAATTTAAAAATATATCTATGATATATTATATATATATTAGGTCTTTACCTATGAAATTGCCGTTTTGTATGAAAAAAATTGAAACGATTTTTTTAAAATGTATTTTATATTTTTATTAATCGAAGTAATCACCCATACAATCAATGCATCTTTGCCAATGCAGTGGCAGTTTATTGATGCCCTTCTTAAAGAAATCAGCTGGACGGGAGGTAACAAATTCTTCAAAGGCATTTTGTACTGCCTCTCAAGTATTGAATTTTTTTCTCGCCAAGGAATTATCCAAATTCGGGAAAAAGTAGTAGTCTGTAGGTGCAAGGTCTGGTGAGTAGGGCGGATGACGGAGAATTTCCAACCAGAGTTCTTGCAACTTGGAGACCGTCTGCTGTGCAGTATGAAGTCGCGCGTTGTCGTGCAGGAGCAGCGGCGACTAGCGATTGACCAATGCTGGTTGGAGATGTGCCAG
>MU159495.1:96415-120667 GCA_015888305.1 Antheraea pernyi | reverse complement strand
AAGGACTTGGACGGAGTGACAACAACCCAACAGCTGAAGGATTTGCTATAATTCCATTGGGAGCGAATACCGCAAGATGACATAAACAGTCTCATTAATTCAATGAATAATCGTTGCCGACAAGTTCTGAATAGCAGAGGAGACCATACTTTGTATTGAATTGTTCTATTCTTTCACAATAAATACATTTTCTTTAGAAGTTTCATTTTGGTAAGAAAAAAGTTTAGTTTCTTATGTATCTTAGTTTCTACATTATATTCTAATATTGTTCATTTCTGTTATTAAAAGAACTTATAAAGACAACAGCTGTTATTTTTACATCATAGAACCCTAAAGATATTATTTTAAAAATAAAATACATCGTTATAATGTGAAGAACCATCCTAAAATTTAAATTATTACATGTTGCTTAGACTTTTTTGATGTGTGTATATTAAGTCAGCTCTACAGTTTTCTGTGAACACACTAAGTTAAGTATTAACTTAACTTTTTATATATTTAAAAGATATTATTACTTGTATTACTAATATTTAAAATGTGTATTCGTTTTCAATTGTAAAAGTCTCTCGGTGGTTAAATCAGCACGATGAACCTTGTTAAATATGTTGTATCTTTAACAGAAGCATGTCCCAGTTCATGAGTCCAAGTGGAGACGTTGTCAGCTATTTGAACCTAACATCAGTTCGTCCGGATGACGGCGGAAGATACACGTGCAGAGCGTATAACTCTAGAGGCGTTGTCGAGCATTCCACCAGGCTCAATGTTTATGGTAATCATTTTATTGAAATCATCAAAATAATAAGCTAATTTGTAAATGATTCAAATATATTAATAACTATTTTCAGGACCACCATCTATAAGGAATATCGGACCGGTCCGTGTGGTGGCCGGAGCAAACACAACCATCTACTGCCCCTTCTCCGGATTTCCAATCAGGTTGATGGAGGTGCATTTGCTTAGTAAATTATAGGTTTCTTTTATCATTACTTTTTACTTTGTCAATTTTTAATTATTTTTTATTGCAATAATTACAAAAATAATAGTATATATTCATTCATACATCTCAATTGATAGTCGATGAACCGAATCAAATTACGTACATTTCTGAATAAATTATATTCGGTGGTATTTGGGTGATAGCGATAGTGATGGTGAACTGGATATTTGGTTTTTATTATAAATAATAAAATATTGGTTACTTTTAATAAAGAAGTAGTTATTTTCTAACATCTTTTGAGTGAACTTTGTTTTTTGGATGTATTATAACTTGTTGATTCTAGCGTTTTAGTGTCCTAAATTATAATCCGTATGTTTAATGTTATAATTCGTATCAGAACTCTTTATAAACTTTGTTTTCTTTCTCATTAACGCTCAAATATATTAAAATTCGTTATCAGTACAAATCTACATAATATTTAATTAACTCCTTTGGTAGTGTGACTTCATTTGATGATACATACTTAGATTTACCCTTCAGCGAAATTCGGTGGCAGCGAGGTGGTCTCGACCTTTCCTCTACTGGGGGACGAACACTTACTGGTTTGAGCGGAGAGTTGATTCTATGGCCAGCAGAACCTGCTGATGCCGGAATATATTCCTGTAGAGTAATGGCACCCTCTGGCCAATACGCCCAGAAAGACGTACAAATTTTTGTTAGAAGTGAGTTCTAATTATATTATCTAAATCTTAATTAAAATCTAAATACTTCTTATAATAAATAAAGCTAAGGTAAGCATTATAATTTATATTTTTCGCAGATCCACCTAAAATAGCAGGCTTTTCGTTTCCTTTGGATTTAGTAGAGGGCAGTTCCGTTCAAGTTTTGTGCGGAATAACGTCTGGTGACAAACCAGTTTATTTCTCCTGGCTGAAGGACAGGCAACATATACCTTCAAATTTGCAGGTATATTTACATACAATTATGCACACGTACATTTGGCATTTACAAGTGCAATTAAAAATTGATCTAATAACAAATTATTATCCTTCAGGTACAGGAAAAGTCACTTGATGAGTTCAGTTTCCTTATTTTTTCCCACGTGACGTCGAAGCATAGTGGTGAATATACTTGCGTCGCCAGCAACAGCGCAGCGGAGGTCAATCATACTGCCAGACTTGCTGTCAAAGGTGAATTAAATATATCCTTTGCCGCCTTTTGATTGTTGTTGTATTTTTATGATGATTGTATATGATACGAAGTTAATTTTTTTCTAGTGGCACCTTCATGGTTGAATGAACCACAAAATGTATCCGCTTTACTTGGTACTCAAATAACAGCTCATTGTGCAACTAAGGGTTACCCTGAACCTAGAATTAATTGGTTAAAAGGTAATGGTGAATTTATTTTTCATAGATTTATATAAATATCTAAAACTAAATTCTTATCATTGCCATATATTTGACATCAAACTAGAAGTGTTATTAAACGACTTGACCATTATTAGAAAGTTCATATTGAGAGTAGCATATCCGTTTCCATTGACCTCTCTTTCTATCTTATATAGTTATTCCTTTCGCATCTCCTCGTACTGTTCGCCATGGGCGAGGCTGCAGCCGCGTGACGTTTACTATTAAAATATTTTGCCTACAAATACTACCCAATTGCAGGCGCAGGAAGTGATTTCCGGCCTGTTTCGAACTTGGATCTACAATTCTCGTTGCTTCCAAACGGTTCGCTGAGCATAGCTCCGGCTGCTCATCATCACGAAGGCCAGTACATGTGTCGCGCTGAGAATGGCATCGGACGAGGGTTAAGCAAGATTATTACGATATCTGTTAATGGTGAGATGCCAATTATTTTTAAGTTTTCGATTAAAATGTCTACTTTACTTGAATCAAAATAATAGATGCACCTACCTTAAAACGTGATGAACCTAATTGAGACACTATTTAGCACGTATTGGGATGCCTGGTGAATGATCACATTCCAGTCGTCTAGTTAAGAATATCCTGTATTTTATTTGTTGTACAACCAAAGTACATCATTATTGGTTGTTTTAGTTAAGAATTTGCAAAGATCGGGTTGGTCATTTTAACATTGTGCAATTAGTTAGTTATTGGGCCTGTTTACGCTTATGTTCTAAGTTTAATAGAAAGTGAAATAATGTGCCTGATTTCTTAGAACCAGCGCATTTTGAATATTCATCGCGCAACATGACAGTTAAGAGGACAGCGCAAGCTGTGCTGCAGTGCGACGCGAGAGGAGACCCGCCTATAGATCTTCAGTGGACTCACAATATGAAGAGAGTAGAACTTACTACCTATAGGTGCGTGATAATAATTAACAAAATAATTTAACCAAGCATATGATGGTTCCAGCGCTATTTAATATAAGTGCTCTTCTTCACATCATCTCATTTAAGATGGCATGCCTGTATTTGATATCTGTATTAATATTACAAAGTTAAAGAAATTGTATATTTTTTATTCGTTTGTACGAGCTGATCTTCAGTACCAAGTTCGACATGATTTTTTTTTCGAACTGACAAAAATATTGGCCTGACAGGCCTTTACAACTTCACCGGATTAAGATAGATATGACAAATTATTTTTGCATTTTATGGTATATCAGGTGTCGGCCATTACTTCCACTGCATTTATATCTTGTGTGGGATGTTACTAATGTCTGCAGTAAGTGTACCTCCCATTCCCCTGCACGTACTCCCCGGGTGGTGCTAAAAAGTAACAAGTTTTTGTTCGCTGTCCTGTTCCACATAAAGTGAACCTCGCAGCGATTAATAGAGTACTCAATCAATCGAGAATAATAAAAGATGGATACTCTATTTAGCCGTATGATTAAATAAAATAAAACGAAACATCTTTGTAAATAATTACAACATACATTATTTTGCTGTAACATTAAAAATTTATACATCACATGCCGAAGTAGCTTCTAGATCGGAGCTTTTTTTTTCGAACTGACTACGCCATTGACCTAGTAAGGTCTTAACAGCTTCACCGGACTACTAAGGCCGGCGCTTAAGGCACTCAGCCGATTTTATTTTGACAACTAGCTCAAGGGTGCGCGGTACACCTCGGCTTGGCCTGTTGCCTGATTCATGCAATTCGCGACCTATCTCAGCTAACCTAAGCTTAGCTACATATTCATACTTATATGAGTTATTGAAACATATATGTGTACCAAGCATACATACCTCAACAACTCTTATACGTATGTTGTTTTAGATGATTTTTCTAAACTGTTTCAGTTCAATAAAGGAAAAATAATAACCTTTCCAGTTTCATGTGTAAGCATGTGTGCGTGCACGTGTGTGGAGGTGATATGTGGAATGTTGTTGCACTGTATCGCGCAAGCAGCGTACTCAAGGGCTCCACGCCGAGGGAACGGACCTAGGCTTGAGCCTCTGCAGAGGGGGGCTTAGTCTGGTGTGCGGGAGCGAAATTTACCCCCAGACCACGGCGGCGTGATCTGTGGTTACGCGGGCGTGGGCGTGAGCACGCTCTGTTTGGAGAGACAGGCTGGTACTGATCGTTCACTGCAGTTATTTCATCGGGAGGGTCGGTAAAAATATGTCGCGGACGTCTTTTACAACGCGCAGTTTCCGTACGGTAGATCGGAGCATATTTTCCAATTTGATACTTATCGTTCTGAAAAAGTGGTAATACCATTTCCAGAGTATCTGTATCTGAGAAGCGGTCAGACACCGGCCTGATATCCCAACTGATGATTGCACACGCTGAGAGACACGACTCTGGTGTATACAGGTGTCGCGCTGAGAACGCTTATGGACGTGACGAGTTGCTCATTTACCTTGCTGTACAAGGTATCGCTGTCTATATTTTCTATCTATACATATAACAAGAATGTAAATCTAAGGAGTCTGTACTTTCTAGATTTTTGTGAAGAAAATTATTGCAAGTTTCTTTTAATAAGTAATAAAATACATTTCAATCATTTTTAGAAATATCTATCTGCCTGTTTGTATGAACACGCATCACTGCTAAAGTACTCCGTTCACGATAAAACCTCATCAATCAAATCATAAAGCATATTCTCAAGTGACATTTATTCTTGGTTTCATTAAAATCGGTTCACTCTATTAAAAGTTATTGTCATTTTAATGACGATGCGACTTAAGTACGAGAGAAAAGTAGATAAGTAAATGGAATTAATACATTCAGATGACTTTATTAGTCACTGTTTCTTTACTTTAGGTACCACGCGGACGGAGTCGCGGGCACAGCTAGTTAATTATATAGTTGGATAATAGCGATATTCTAATCCAACCAATAGTTAACGTTACGAGTATACAAAACTTGATTATTGCACCGATACTTGTGATCTCTTAAAAAATAAACAATGATAATAGTTGACGATAAAAAATAGTCGCGGCACTCATAAGGACTGACAACAGGAGTGAAAACTCAAACAACAGAATAACTATGTACTTTTTTGAATTTTTAAATCATTTATTATTAGAAATAAACTGAACTCATGAATTATTAAAGGATATAATTAATAGGATATAATAAATTAATCATTGCTTCGAGTGCCGATAAATATGAAAACTAGACTAATGTAATACAATTTCAATTTATAAATTATGATATTTAAATAATTCACACTATAATTGATTTAATATTTCATTAAAGTACACAGTTATGTAATATAACAATTATGGTAGATTGCACAAGTTCAAATAAAATATCAATATTACATGTAGACAGGTGCTTTGCTACGCGCCGCTAGTCTGGCTCAAGCGCAATATGGCAATAGAATGTCAAGGTTATCAGTGACACGAACACTTCCCGAAGCTTCTCCCCTACCAAGTAATTTTTTTTTTTTAAATTACTCAACACGGCTATACAATTCTTCATTTCAAATTTTTTTTATTAAAAAGAAGAAAGGAAAAAAAAGGTAGAAAATACCTGGTGGCATTAAGTTCACCGATATACCAACAAAGAACAGGAGAAAGTTTTCCTTTATATTATTACTAGGGGTCCGGTGGACGTTGTCCTGCCTTGATAAGGAAAAACCTAAAATAAAGCCGTAGCACCACCTATCGGGTCCAATTGTAAATATAAAACATTGTTGAATGCGCCTGAATATACACAAAAAATCATCAAAATCTGTCCCGCCGTTTAGGAAGCGCTCAGCCACATACGGACAGAAGAGTTATATATATAAAGATAGCGTGTAGTCGTATAGTAAGAAGAAGGTATGTATGGTTGGGCACGATAGAGCTGCCGGAGCCGCCTGGCGGGATAGAGGTGTGGGAGCGCGGCGGGCGCGGGGTGTCGGTGCGGTGGCGCAGCGGGTTCGACGGGAACGCGCGGCTCCGCGGCTTCCGGCTGCAGTACCGCGTCGTGGCGGACGCACGGACGCCGCACGCACTCGACTGGACCGACGCACCCTCCAGAGATGTGCCTCTCGATAGGATCCTGCACAGGTATTATTTATTTATCTCTGCCAATCATTCTTTTAGTAAATTCTTACTGCCATTGTAGATTAGATGTCTTGCGATAATTTCAATGAACTAACAAGACAGTGGCCCTCTTGTTAGAACTTTCCAGAAAGTTTTTGTGCTGAGTCAGAATCCATGCTCCGTAGTATTATTTCCCATTCTCTTTACTTGTGTACGATAACCAAACTGTAGGTATTATGTTAAACACCACTAATATTATATTGAGCCAAATAAGACAAGATTATGAATAAAATCCACTATATGATATTCTAAGATTACGCCTAAAACCCCCACAGGTGCTATTCATTCATCTTTTCTATAAGCCTTTTTAGTTCTAATAAATATCATCATATATCGCGTAACGCGGTGCTGATAATTTTGTATAATCATTAAAAACAAGTAAAACATTTATTGGTTCAGATTAAGCGGTTTATATGCAATTAATTCTGCATTTCTATAAGTTCCTAACTGGGATAACAATTGTAGACAGGACACATTAGAATCTGAATCGGAGACAACTCTGGAGTATAAGGTTGAGGGTCTCCGCCCTGCGACAGCTTACGCTTTACGTCTGGCAGCCATCAACGATATCGGCGATAGTGATTACTCCAAACCCGTTATTGTTCAGACTTTAGAAGAAGGTTCGTGTTCATTTCGTTATTTTTTCATAAGTAACCCTTCGATAATAACTGGTTAGTAAGAAGGAATTTTCTCAGAATCTTAAGCTTACAAGATTTTTCAGCTCCATCAGAACCGCCTCATAATGTTCAAGTGCAAGCAACAGCTCCAGGAGAACTTCTCGTCAAATGGCAGGTGCTATTTTTATTTAATGTCTTTTATTATACAATATTTACGAAAAAGAAAATAAATTGCAGTTTACCATAATTTATTAGTAAGCAGTATTATCGGTTTTAAAAAAGACTTCGTGTAGCGACCGGTTGAAAGTAAATAAACAAAACAATGTGATTTAGAAAAAAAGGTACAATAAATAACAACAACATATATTAATGTATATTAATAAAATGTATATCTAAACATTTATATAAGTGTTTATAGATTTCTATTATTACATTTTTTATATTGAATTTCTTTATTTTGGATATCTTTTCAATGTATAATGTGAGGGTAATTTATGAGCAGGCTCCTCCTCAAGAAAGTTGGAACGGTGAGTTGTTGGGCTACGTGGTGACGTGGCGAGAGAGCGGCGGTGTCGGTGCCGCCAGTACGGGCGGGCCGGCGCCGCTCGCGCTGACGGTCCCGGGGTGGGGGGCGAGCAGAGCGGTGGCGGCGCCGCTGCGGGCACGAACTCATTACGAGATCCGTGTGCGAGCGTTCAATGCGCTCGGCGCCGGCCCCCCGAGCGTTCCTCTCAGCGCTACCACTCTAGAAGGAGGTTTGTTTTACTCTTTTTCACTAAAATCTTTCTGACCAAACACTCGCAAACCCTGAGAAAGTAAAAATGTATTAAATAAAAAAAAATATATAAGTAAATATCCCAAAAAGAACAATTATGGAATATGTTAATAACGATGGGAAGTGAGGAGAGACTTCCAAATTGATTTTATGTATAAATTTTAAGGCATTACTTTCCAGAAGTCAATATGTATTAGAGAGGACGTTACCAGGCGGAAGTACAAAGTAACGCCCACATTAATATTTATTTATGTCTAAATTACAATGATATACTTGTTTAATGCTACATATTGAACAGCAACAGCTTCATGATAAATTTTATCAGCTGCAATATGATCTTCATAAATGTAGGGTCAGAAATACACTAAAAACTTATCTTATAGAATTATTTATTATTTCTTAGAAAGTATGAAATGAATCACATTAACAGCTAACATTCTGCTGACAGATAACTCTGGTATTCAACGTGTAATCGGTATATTCATTCCAGCTCCAGAAGCTGCCCCAGAGCGAGTGCGCTGTGAACCGTTAACAGCACAATCGCTACGTGTCTGGTGGGAACCACCGGATATAATCGCTCGTGGTGGAGTTCTGTTGGGATACGAACTTTTTTATGAGGTATACTGAGATATTTTACATATTTTATTCTTTTATTACTTGGCTTTAAAATGCGCAGTAGATATAATTGTAAATTGTAGTAGAGTAAGGTAAATTTTGACTAGACAACAGATGGAATGGACCGGCAAGCGGAGACGCGAAGGTCCGGCGGGCTGGAGACCGTGCTGGGGTCGCTACAGCGCGCCGCTAACTACTGCGTGTCGGTGCGCGCTCGCACTGCTGCCGGCGCCGGGCCCCCCACGGATCCTATATGCTGCACAACACACGAAGATAGTATGTTTTATAAAAAAAAAGCTAAATTACTGCTTTTTTAGTTCATATGTTCAAAATATTTCACTAGAGATGCCATTAACACGTATAGAAATATACTTCCCATATATCCATTGTAACATCGTATTTTGGTACCAAAGATAAAGAAAAATAGATAAAATAAAGAATTAAGAAAAATAAAGAACAATATGTTACCTGGAACTTACAAATCAATAATAAGTCCATAAAAACCACTGGTTTTTAGTTATTAAAATATTATAAAAATGGGAAGAAAGTAAATTTCTTGAACAAATCTTGTTGATTAGTAAAAATAAAGACATCATAAATTACTAGTTCCAGGTGCTCCGGCTGATATAAAGGCCCTCGCGAATTCAGAGGACAGTATCATAGTGAGTTGGCTCGCACCGGTCAAGAGAAATGGAAAGATCAAACATTACACTGTTTACAATAGACCACAAAGGTTTGTCGATATTCAATTATCAATTTAACTTCTTTTCAAGATAAATTAATTGTGTGGTTTTATGAAACTAGAATGCAAGTAGAACTTATTTCGAATAGTAGACATTTAACTGAAGATTTTTGAAAAATTATTTGATGTAGGGTATCAAAATCGCATTTTTAATATTAATAATTGGAAAGTGAGAATGATAATGGGAAATCAATAGTAAACAAGATATCCAACTATACATTTTAATTTCAATCTGTGTGTTGGAGTACGGAATACATAATAAATACCATTCAGATGATAGACGTATGTTAAAAACTGAGCACAATATTTATATAAATAATTTTGAATTGAGCGACACGGGCACCGACATTTGGCGTTGGCTGCTCTGCCGAGTGCTCTTCACTGTGCCTCGAGTCCGCGGCCGCATGCCAGCTGTAATGGCGATATGCGATAGATGAATGAAAACATTTCAATTTAGATAATATTTTTTGGTTCTTATATAGTATTTAGAATTAACGACAATTTTGTAAAATTTTTGCCGTGCTACAATAAATAATAAAAAAAATAAAATGATAATGGGAAATCAACAGTAAACAAGATATCCAACTATACATTTCAATTTCAATATCATATCATAATTTATGGTTCTTATATAGTATTTAGAATTAACGACAATCTTGTAAAATTTAAATTCCTTTATTATTGTTTATAGATTCTAATGTACGTTTGGAAATATTTGCCTATATACTCGTATATACAAGGTGTGACAATTAAGTAATGAGGATGATTTCATAAAAACTGTATACTTAAAAATTATTCTACAACTATGCCATCCCCTTCAAAGTAGTCCCCTTGGGCAGCTATACAACGATCCCAGCGCGTTTTCCATGTTTCGTAACATTTCTGGAACGCTTCGACTGGGATGTCCGCGAGTACCCTTGTCACGGCCGCCTGGATGTCCCCATGCTTCGTAACATTTCTGGAACGCTTCGAAATTCAAAATGGATTCCTTTGACTACCGATTTTGTTCTATGGAACAAAAAAAAGTCACAGGGTGACATATCGGGCGAATAAGGCGGCTGTTGCAACACGGCGATCCCTTTAGAGGCCATATACTGGGACACGCTGAGGGCGGTGGCGGCGCGTTCTCGTGATGAAGGATCCAGTCACGAACGATGTCTGGGCGCACCAAACGAATCAACAGATTCGTTTTCGCAATCTTTCGAGTACTTGGCGATAGTAGACTTGATTTACGGTTTGCCCCAATGGAACAAATTCTTTGTGGACGATTCCACGGCTATCAAAAAGGCAATAATCATCTTTTTCACCTTCGACTTGCTCATGCGAGCTTTTTTCGGGCGGGGGACGTGCGGAGACAACCATTGTGAACTTTGGAGTTTAGTTTCCGAGTCGAATTGGAAAAACCAGCTCTCATCGCCTGTAATAACTCGGTTAAGCAGCGTGGGATCGTTTTCCACTTGTTCCAAATTCTGCGACAGTCATTCGATGCTGCTTTTGCTCCTCAGAAAGGTTCTTTAGAACCATCTTTGCGCACAACTTTTTCATCACATAATTGTCAGTTAAAATTTGTCTGACTGTTTCACGGTTTATACCCAGTTCCGCGGCCAACATTCGAATTGTTAAACGTCGATCTTCACGGATTAGGGCGCGCATACGCTGCGCATTCGCGTCAGTCCGCACCTCGACTGGACTCCCGCTTCGCACCTCGTCTTCCACGCTTTCACGTCTCTCCATAAATTCTTTATGCCATCGAAACATCTGGGCACGACTAAGAGCACTATCACCATGCACTTTTACAATTTTAGCGTATGTTTCCGAAGCTGATTCGCCCAACCTGGCGCAAAATTGTATCGCGACGCGTTGCTGTTGATTTCATTTCTCCATTTTCGTGACGAGAACCACCAACACACGTCCACTCAACACGACACAGCAGGCGAACTAAACAAGCTAGAGCGATGGTAAATATATCAATGGAGAGGGGATGAATGCTGGTGGAGGGGGTGGGAATTTCAAGGTTGCAGGCTTACCACAAGCGCGGCAATATAAATCAGTCTTATTACTTAATTGTCACACCTCGTATATTCCTTGTTTTATTTTCCCGGTTTTATAAATTCATGTGATATTATACTACAGATGCGCTTTTTTCAATCTTCAGATGCCTATAAGGTATTTAAGTTAACATCCTGTTATTATGTCCATACAAAAGTTGTTTGTTGTTTGACAGGACAGGCCAACACTCTCACCTAATCGTAATGCACAAGGATGATGAGGAAGAGTACGAGGTGGTCGTGCGCGGCTTACACGAGAGCCAAGTGTACGAGTTCTGGGTGACTGCAGCTACCGCTTCTGGCGAGGGAGAGATGAGTGCTATCGTTGCAAGGAAACCAAATGGAAGAGGTATTCACATCTATATAAATTGTTATCTAGTAAACTGTTATAATAACAATAATCTTTATTTGGTATTTCGTTTCATTTCTACAAATAAAAAGGGTTTCTAACTCCTACGTTAGTGTACTCTGTGATGTAAGAGAAACTTCCAAATATTGTGAACATATTTAAATTTATTTTATTTATTTATTTAATAATTATTGTACCACATACATACACATACACACTACAAGACATTTCAAATTATGTGATTAGTACAGAGAGTGACCTTATTACTAATATCAATCTCTATCATGTCTTATCTATATATCATCTCTTTCGGGCAATCTTTGTATGGACATATTCCATCGAGTAGAATGGAGTAAAATTTAGATACAATACAATAAATGTGACCACAAACGATTAGACATTATAGCATATTAAGCAAATTGAGAACTTTTCTGCATGTTTTCGTATGCTTGGATTCTATACTTTCAATCTGAAGTATATTTAAACGAGAGATGTTGACAACATTTTCTAATTTGGAACTATTTATAGAGTGTAATTGCATTTTTCCAAATTGAAGACGAATATAATTATATAATATAATTTGTGTATAAAGTGATTGTCTGTGTTCAGCCGCAGCGCGTGTGACGTCATTCAGCCGTTCGGTGCGGGCGCGGGCGAGTAGAATGGAGTAAAATTTAGATACAATACAATAAATGTGACCACAAACGATTAGACATTATAGCATATTAAGCAAATTGAGAACTTTTCTGCATGTTTTCGTATGCTTGGATTCTATACTTTCAATCCGAAGTATATTGAAACGAGAGATGTTGACAACATTTTTTAATTTGGAACCATTTATAGAGTGTAGTGATTGTCTGTGTTCAGCTGCAGCGCGTGTGACGTCATTCAGCCGGTCGGTGCGGGCGCGGGCGGGGGGCGCGGCGCGGCTGCGGTGCGGGGCGGCCGGCTCCCCTCCCCCGCACCGCGCCTGGACCCGCCGCCGCCCCGCGCTCGCCCTGCACCAGGACAAACGGTTCCTCTTCGAGGGACACTACCTTGTTATACTCAGTCAGTATTTACAATATATTGTTGTAAAGCAAAGAACCTAGAAATTAAAAACTTAGAAAGAATACGATGAACCGATACGATATAACATAAACTTTTTATGAATTCCATCAAGAAACTTGCAAATTAATTATAGATTCCACTATAACCAGACTACGCAACCCAATGAGAAACGAATAACAGATAGTAAATTGTGTCCAGATATGGATGAGAGCATGGCGGACAACTACACGTGTACAGTGCGTAACCCTGCGGTGCGGGGCGGCCGGCTCCCCTCCCCCGCACCGCGCCTGGACCCGCCGCCGCCCCGCGCTCGCCCTGCACCAGGACAAACGGTTCCTCTTCGAGGGACACTACCTTGTTATACTCAGTCAGTATTTACAATATATTGTTGTAAAGCAAAGAACCTAGAATTTAAAAACTTTGAAAGAATACGATGAACCGATATAACATAAACTTTTTATGAATCCCATATATAACCATAATTCCACAATAATCAGACTACGCAACCCAATGAGAAATGAATAACAGATAGTAAATTGTATCCAGGTATGGATGAGAGCATGGCGGACAACTACACGTGTACAGTGCGTAACCCTTGGGGAGAGGAGACCGGCACCTGGGAACTGATGCTGCAGTCGGTTCCACCGGCACCGACACTGCGCTTGGTTTCCGCTCATCCCGCGGCACTTCGCGTCGCCTGGGACACACCACAACTACTCTCCCAGCTCCACGGTCAGACTACTCTCTCGTCATTATCGTTGTTTGTAGATTTTCTTCATATTCTATAATTCGATGAACATATTTTTTCAGGGTTTATTCTCGAGTACACTTCCCTATCGGAGAGCACGTGGAAATCGACACGAATTCCTTCAGATACACGCGCCCACACTATAGACAGATTGTCGTGTGGGACTATGTATAAGATCAGGCTGATGGCGCTAAATTCTGTAGGCGTTTCGACACCAAGCGAGGAGCTTCACGTTTCAACTAAGGGTGGACGTGAGTAACTTTATCTGAGGAAGATAGTTAAACGATGCTCTTAGATCAATCATACCCAATATAAATTATAGATTACTAGCGAGCCCGGCAAACGTTGTCCGTATGGATGAGAGCATGGCGGACAACTACACGTGTACAGTGCGTAACCCTTGGGGAGAGGAGACCGGCACCTGGGAACTGATGCTGCAGTCGGTTCCACCGGCACCGACACTTCGCTTGGTTTCCGCTCATCCCGCGGCACTTCGCGTCGCCTGGGACACACCACAACTACTCTCCCAGCTCCACGGTCAGACTACTCTCTCGTCATTATCGTTGTTTGTAGATTTTCTTCATATTCTATAATTCGATGAACATATTTTTTCAGGGTTTATTCTCGAGTACACTTCCCTATCGGAGAGCGCGTGGAAATCGACACGAATTTCTTCAGATACACGCGCCCACACTATAGACAGATTGTCGTGTGGGACTATGTATAAGATCAGGCTGATGGCGCTAAATTCTGTAGGCGTTTCGACACCAAGCGAGGAGCTTCACGTTTCAACTAAGGGTGGACGTGAGTAACTTTATCTGAGGAAAGTAGTTAAACGATGCTCTTAGATCAATCACACCCAATATAAATTATAGATTACTAGCGAACCCGGCAAATGTTGTACCGCCCTGATTATAAAAGAAATCCTTGACGAATTATATACCAAAATCTTTCTCGTGAATCACTCTATCCACTGGTGAAAACCACATGAAAATCCATTCAGCAGTGTGTGAGTTTATCACAAACAGACAGACGCGGTAGAGGACTTTGTTTTATACTAACTATGTAATGATTTACAAGCATCAGAGTACAAATGGTTCCAAAACAGTCCTTAACAGAAACAAACTCTAAATTACATTTGAAGAAATGTCAAATTTTTGTATAGTAGAGTAGCCATAGTCAGTAGAAATTACTTACGTGTCGAGTGCATTGTTCCTCAGTTTATTACTTTAAGTGTAAACTTTAAGTTAAAAATTGGAACTCCTTAAAAAGATCATTTCCATGTTCATTGCAGCACCAAAGGCGGCATTAGAAAAAGATCTGATCAGCACAAATAGTACGTGCCTTCGGTTAAATCTACTGACATGGGACAGCAACGGTTGTCCTATAGTCCGATTCACAGTATCGGTGAGGAGTTTCGAGGAATCTTCATGGGAGACCAGGTCCGCGGATCCCGTGCAGCCGTTCGCAATATGTGGACTAGTCGCCGCTACATGGTATCATCTTAAAGTAATCGTGAACAGTGCAGCGGGAGCGGCTTCAGCGAACTATTACTTTTCAACCCTGACAGATAGTGGCGGTGCGTACATTTTTTACAGTCGTAGCTTTCTTATCACATGGTCGATGCATTTCATAAAGTCTTTTAATGTGAAACATCCAATGACGCCTTTAGGGTTAAATATACATGGCGTCCCGAAAGGTTATAGCGGTTATGGCGGCCGTTAGATTGGTTTTTGGTAATAACAGTGAATTGTTATATTGCACAATTGATTTCTTTGATACCTAAGAGCGCCACGAAGTCTGAGATATCGTTATTTTTTATACTTTTTAGGTATTAGTATTTCACTATAATTTTACCTGATATTAAATTACTTTGCTGTCTAAATATGGTAACTTGCTAAACTTAAAGAAGTACTGGTTCTCAAGTGTACCCATTACAACAAACGTATACTTTTAGGTGCACTGAGACAGATTTTTAATCTTAGTGTGCTAGCTAGACAAGCAAACGCTATAAAAGTTCTACCACCGTGTTATGGTTTCATTACGATTGTTTTCCTTTATCAAAAGCTCCAGATTATTGCAAGGATTTCAAGCTCTCGTTACGTTTCTCTATCATTGGAAGTATAACGATTCGAATAAAGTCCTTATGTTTGGTCAAATGTATAATCTGAAGGATGGTGACGTCTGGAAATGACGTTGATCTATGTGCATCCACGAAAAGCGAATGTGTCTATTTGTAAAAATATGTGTCATGGAAAGATAATCCAGATCGAGTTTCTTGCTGATTTTTCTTGATGAGTGGGTTGTTTGTCCGAACTGGTGGAAATTCATAAGCGCATTCGCAGGTCCTACATTGAATAAAGTATTATTGAGTCTTCTTGGTTTTAAAATATTAGAGCGTATCCCCGCCCCGGCGTCGTTCCCGCCGGAGGGAGGGGCGGGCGAGGGGGGCGCGGGGGGCGGGGAGCGCGCGGCGCTGCTCGGGGTCGGCGCGTGCGCACTCACACTCGTCTTGATCCTGCTTGCAGGATACGGATATAAGAGGAGGTAATCACGTACAAATACTCCATCTAACTGTAGTACCGTACCTTGTAGTCCGGTGAAGCTGTTAAGAAGGCCTAGCTAGGCCAAAGCGTAGTCAGATCGAGAAAAAAAAAGTACCGTACCACCTATTTTCTTGTTAAGTGTTTTAATAAATCGACAACAATAAGTCCTGAAACATAAATTTATTAGAAATTGAAATTCATTAATGATGATAAAATTAGTAATATTTGCTTAATCAGATCAGCAATACAATTTAGATGGCTGTCCATGATTTTGAAAAAAAAAGAGCAGAATTTCTTAAATATATTTCACCAATCAATTATAATTCGAAAGTTTGATTTCTAGTTCAGGCAGCTCGCTGTCCTGCTTAAGAAAAGGTTACGAGCAAGGAGGCGTATCTGAGGAAGAGAAATCAGTTGAAAAGCGGGATAACCACCGGAACTGTCAGCAAGTTTACACTTCATCTCCGATTAAGCACACAGCCAGTAAAAAGGAACAACAAGGTTTGTTTCGTTGAGTGTATATACGTTATGAGCTAAGATTTAGTCAGAAATAACTTATTCCTCATGAATCGCTATTTGAGAGCGCAGGAGGTCCACCTCTCCTCCCCTCTCCCAAACACTGGCCGGTGACGCATTAGTGACCCCCCTGGTGTTGTTAGTGTCTATGGACGGCAGTGATCACTTAACGTCAGGTGACTCGCCTGTTCGTTTGCCTCCTATGATATAAAAAAAATTGCTATTGTTCATACTAAACTCATGGCAAATTGAGTCGAGATCTTTACTTTTATAATTAATTACGTAGAATTTTGCCAATTTTATCAGTAACATGACAGCCGATGAAACAATATAAATATTCCCACTTAACATGTTACGTATGGAACATTTCAAGTATCAATTATTTGTAAGTAGTGACAAAATATATAAATTGCCACGTCCGTCACATGTATTGGAAATCTTTGTCAAGTGTCGCATGAGCGTAATTATGTAGACTGAGGTAAATTACAATTCATTGATATCTACCTTGAGATAAAAAAAGCTATGCGTGGAAAAGAAATAAAACAATAACGTGCTATCAAATAGAAGTGAGAAGATTTATAAAACTGAATCTTAGTCCTAACACGGTCAAAGTATAATGTCCCTATTTTTTTACTGTCCTAAAATGAATTTGTTAGTATGTAAACTATTTTAATTGCAGACTATTTGTCTTCACTGTTCCTCGCCGTAATTCATTGGTATTGTTATTCGACACGTCAAATATAAGTAACAGTGAAATATCATTATATAACAGGGATAAAAATCACACAACGTTACAATTATACGTTGTTATATGTTGGGTGATAATGTAATGTTGTAAATATGTAGAGATGTACGAGATAAGTCCATACGCGACTGTCAGCAAGTTTACACTTCATCTCCGATTAAGCACACAGCCAGTAAAAAGGAACAACAAGGTATTGAAAATTTTTGTTAAGTGTCGCATGAGCGTAATTATGCAGACTGAGGTAAATTACAATTCATTGAAATCTACCTTGTGATAAAAAAAGCTATGTGTGGAAAAGAAATAAAACAATAACGTGCTATCAAATAGAAGTGAAAGGATTTATAAAACTGAATCTTAGTCCTAACACGGTCAAAGTATAATGTCCCTATTTTTTTACTGTCCTAAAATGAATTTGTTAGTATGTAAACTATTTTAATTGCAGACTATTTGTCTTCACTGTTCCTCGCCGTAATTCATTGGTATTGTTATTCGACACGTCAAATATAAGTAACAGTGAAATATCATTTGTATGTAGTATAACAGGGATAAAAAATCACACAACGTTACAGTTATATGTTGGGCGATAAGGTAATGTTGTAAATAATTAATGTGTAGAGATGTACGAGATAAGTCCATACGCGACGTTCAGCATGTCTGGCGGGACGACGGGTGCTGCCGCGGCGGTGGAGGGCGATGAAGAAGGCAGCGGATCAGTGGGTTCCACTGGAGCGGGAACCACATTACGTACCTTTGGTCGCGCTGAGCCTGCTCCGCTATTAGCAGCGCCTTCTCGACTCGCACATCACCGAGAACAGAACAATGCTGGTACACATCAAATATTCCTACATTAATGTACTCCAGTTAAAATCCGTGTACTGTTTTCACCCAGTTCAAAACAAGAAATCGTGCCTGCTCAAAAGGCTTTTTTTTAAATTTACATTTATTTGATTAAATTTATTTGTTACATATAAAATAGTGTATTACAAACATTTAAAATATTACTAAAATTATTAACATAAATGCACACACACATACATATATATAAAAAGGATGAATTTGTATTTTATTATCTTTAGTTCCTTACCTTTTTATGAACACTAGTAACTACTGTAGTCAACGAATGTGTTGCAGCCACTAATTAGGAAATTAATACCATTAAAATTTACGATTTAGAATAACTTATTTGAATTTTGAGAGACCTTGCAAAAAAACCTAATTTATAACTAGGATAAGGGTCAGTTTATTTTTGTGTTAAATGACAATCTAGTCTAAGATAGTAAATATGCTAAACCCAGTAGGGTCTCAAGTTCAGTTGCCGGAACACACCAACAGTTGCTTGGCGACAGATTTTCAAATTGAGAGTTGTAGCTAGCGGACGGCGGACTTAAATTAAGCCCCACCACCATGCTATAGTTCCATTACGATGTTTTCTTTCACCAAAAGCTCCGATTCAGTTGCTAGAATTCCTGCCTACGTCCGTCGACGCGGTGTCGGAATACGCTATGAACTAAACTTATCAGTAACGATCTCACATTGATGTAAACGTGTGATGCTTACAGAAGAGTATACGCTGTCCAGAGCGATGACCCTCACTATGCGTCGCTCTCAGTCAGACTCCGAGTCAAGCGGCTCACCTTGCGCCGAGTGTTCCTCAGCTATCTCATATAGAATGCCAGTCACACCCGCCAAAGGTACTACAATTGGTGAATATAAAACTGTTAACTATTCATTTCCACCACAAGCAGATGGTAAACCTATACAATGTGATAAATTTATCGGAACATAACTGTTCTCTTAAGCAAAAGTACCAGAGCACGTGAATCTCTGTTCTAGTCTTAAGACTGGTTGAAACCAGATCTAAACAAGTAAACCTTTCCAAATTACCTTACGAGTAACAAACTGATTATTATAGAGCACTACTGTTGTGAATATTAAAAATATATATCGTGGTAACTGTTTCAACTACTAAAAAACTTTGTGATACCTTCTACACAGGTTACAGGTTATCTGCATATATATGCTGGTTATAAATGGAACATTTTATGCATCACTGCTATTTTCTCTGTGCTATGAAATACTTTTCTCATATAGAATTTGGTTCCAAAATCCTTGTTTTTTTTACTTTACTAAAAAATAATTTAAAGAAATCATTTGAAAATCAATTCACTTTTTTAAAAGGTCGGCAACGCACTTGCTACTCCCCTGGTGTTGCTAGTGTCTATGGACAGCGGCGATCACTTACCATCAGGTGACTCGCATGTAAGTTTGCAGCCTAAAATATAAAAAAAATATTTGGCAGCTATATGCCTTACGAGTATATGACTCAAATTATCACTTAATAATTAGCATATTTTTAACTCGTCCTTTATATAGCACAAATGTACGATTCCGCACAGGTGTAAGATTTGGATGGTTAACACTTAAAAAAGGACGATTGAGTCGAATTGGGAAGCTTTATACGTAATACTAAAACAAAGCTTTTTATCGGAAGGACATGTAGAAGGACTTGTGGGACACGATGACATTAATCTTCACATGTTAAATATAGCAGATTATAATTTATGAAGTGTGAAATAGCAATCATTATCTTCTTACCCTAATCCCGCCTAAGTAGGGTCGGCAGCTCATGTCTTCCACTCTCCCCTATCAGATGTCATCTCAATATTCACATATCATTTTTCACACAATACAACGACATCTTTCTCGGTCTTCCTTTACTCTAAATCCATCCACCATCATACTGATGATACCCAGTGATGACCAAAAATAATTTCACTGCGGTGCGATTGTATTAATATAGCTATGCCTAGTATTGATGGATCTGTCAGCAGAGCAAAGTGTCCGCAGCGGGGAGGCGGGCGACGCGTGCGGGGGGTGCGGTGGGTGCGCGGGGTGCGCGGGGTGCGCGGGGGGGGCGAGCGGACGTCACGACCCGCGCCGCCGCCGGACGCGCAGGCAGCACGCGCCTCCACACACCAGGCATGCTAGAATACATTTTGCCCGCATTTATACATTTTTTATGTCATAGCAGACAAACGAACAGGTGGGACACCTGATATTAAGTGATCACCACCGTCCATAGACACTAGCAACACCAGGGAGAGAGGGGGAGGTGGGACTCCGGCGCTCTCACTGACCGAATGAAATGCAACTAAGATTTGGATGGTTAACACTTAAAAAAGGACGATTGAGTCGAATTGGGAAGCTTTATACGTAATAACTAAAACAAAGCTCTTTATCGGAAAGACATGGAGAAGTGGAACTTGTAGCACACGATGACATTAATCTTCACATGTTAAATATAGCAGATTATAATTTATGAAGTGTGAAATAGCAATCATTATCTTCTTACCCTAATCCCGCCTAAGTAGGGTCGGCAGCTCATGTCTTCCACTCTCCCCTATCAGATGTCATCTCAATATTCACATATCATTTTTCACACAATACAACGACACCTTTCTCGGTCTTCCTTTACTCTAAATCCATCCACCATCATACTGATGATACCCAGTGATGACCAAAAATAATTTCACTGCGGTGCGATTGTATTAATATAGCTATGCCTAGTATTGATGGATCTGTCAGCAGAGCAAAGTGTCCGCAGCGGGGAGGCGGGCGACGCGTGCGGGGGGTGCGGTGGGTGCGCGGGGTGCGCGGGGTGCGCGGGGGGGGCGAGCGGACGTCACGACCCGCGCCGCCGCCGGACGCGCAGGCAGCACGCGCCTCCACACACCAGGCATGCTAGAATACATTTTGCCCGCATTTATACATTTTTTATGTCATAGCAGACAAACGAACAGGTGGGACACCTGATATTAAGTGATCACCACCGTCCATAGACACTAGCAACACCAGGGAGAGAGGGGGAGGTGGGACTCCGGCGCTCTCACTGACCGAATGAAATGCAACAATGCAAGCACTGTTACTTCACGTCGGTGTGTCTGTGCGTCTGGTGGCAGTACCGCGGGCGAGCCGACCCATTCATGCTGAAACCAGTAACAGTTTCAGCGAGCCTCTACCACCTTCTAAGCACATATTTTCTAAAATCCATTCCACCTTCTATCGGTGTGTTATTTGTATCATATATAATTTAAATTTATTTAATACTAAACTGATTAAGCAAACACAGATCTAAATTAATTGAATTATTTCAAAGCCGATCTTACAAATGTATTGACATGACTCTTTTACTATCCAGGGCTTAATTTTGGACTTTTAACATTTTTTAACTACTTGATTCTTAGTCACGTCATAGACAGTCTCACGGTATGCAATCTAAGACCTAACGATGTTACTATATTATATTCTGACATGGTCTGTGAAATTTATTTCACCATACATCTATAAAAAAAATGCGTGCGTACAAAGTACACATGTCAGAAGTGAAACTTCTTTGGCGAACTAATTTATAAGTCTTGTTTATATTTATACAAATCTAAAACTTTAGATTTCCGAGACTTGAAAAATAGATGAAAAATCTGCGTTTACTGCAAATGACGTCACTTCCGTTGCATACCTTCGTGACGTTATATCTGTAAAAATTTTACCCTCATGCGCCTAAAAAAGTTTCACTTCAAAAATCACTAAGAATTCCTTTTATATCATTATAATTATAACTTTATTTACACCATTGCAATAAATTATATTAAGATATCTTACAATTAATAAATATTAGGTGTTGACTGAGTTGTGATACAAACAAAACTTTAGTTGTTTTAAACATTGGGTTATGAAAATTCATTATAAATGCAGTCCCATCTAGTAGGATTCCGTTCTAACTTAGCATAGCATATTCGTAGCATAAAACTAATACATTTTTGAAGTAACCGGTAGATGTCACTAAACCTAATATCATCTATGTTTTCCTTTTCCAGATACCAACAGCGGCAAGAGCAAGAAAGAAGGGATTTTACGATACACGTATAAAGACAATAAAGACTGCTACAAGCGAAATCTTTAGATATAAATAATATTGAATTTGTTATATAACTAGACGATTTCACGGGTTCACATTACATGGTTCATTAATCTTATTGTTAAATAATTACGTACCTGAAATTGATTCATTTCCTTTTTTTTCTGTTTCAATTATTTACATGAAAACTGTAAAATTATACTAGAAAAGAGTTGTTAACAACGTCTAAAATTATTTACATTCAGAATTATTTACTTCAGTTTTAGAAATTTGTAGCCAATGGACTCGAAAACTCAAGCTTCAAAATAACAAAATTTATCTAGGCATTTTATTTTTTATTGAAAGGTGTATTTTTCTAAAAAAAACATTTCAAAAGTACCTAATGATTATTAAACGTAGAAACATTCAAGGAAATAGGATTTTTCGAATCGGAGCGGTATATAAAGCAATTCATGAAAATCATGTATTGTGAACTAAATAATTCGAATTAGGGGTTAATATTTAATACATTTAAAGAAAACATTTGTAAATATTTTAGGACGTTTTTTACTAAGTTAAGGTAATGTGAAATCATCACGACCTATTTGAGAAATAAATCAAAACAGTAAATTAATATAGGTAAAACGAAAATTCAATAGCATAATTTTTATGTTATCGCTCAATTTATTATGAATAGAACTTTAATTTAAACATTAAAGCTAATTTAGAATTATATCGAAACTGAGTCATATCTTTTTACTCGTCAATAGGATAATACTTAGTTAAAAGTTAGTTCATATAAAAAATATAACTAAGCAGAACAGGATAATAAAATTTATTTGATGGTAGTGTAGTTAATTATTAGAAATGTTGCCAAATTAATACGTTAGATGGCGCTTTAACCAATTTTACGAATTTACATTTTCGATTTCGTACAAAATAAATTCTAAATTGAAAGTTTTTGATTAATTTTTGATAGTGATATATAAAACCAAATGCGGATGTGATGGCTGTTGAAGTTGTTGGCTTTCGGGAACTTTGGGGAGTACAATGAACACAAATTTATACATTTATTTTATAGTTCATAGGAAACTGTTGTAAAATAAGGATGGCAGGAACTGGAGATGCGCAAATGTATCGGTATTTCATTTAAAATGTTCATAATCTTTGGGAAACGAACGGTTCTAATTCTGATGATGATATTTACTAATGTTTTTTCCCTTTTATTAAACTTTATTAAGATCATATATCCGTTTAAAAATTACAATGGTTGTACGGGTATGTACCCATTATATATACACATTGGAATTAATGAAAACTGTTCCGAATAGCTCAATGCCAACATTGTACGACATACGTATTAGAAAATTGAATGGAAAGTGACATTAAAAATGTTTTATTTGAAGTGTTGTTTTTTATTTTAATTATGTTGTATATATACGTATAGTTAGTATTACAGGTGGTAGAGTCACGCTGAAGCTATTACTAGAAACACAGAAACACCGACGTGAAGTAATAGTGCTTACATTGTGGGTTTCGTTCGGTCAATGAGAGCGCCGAAGGAACAACTCCCCTCCCCCTCATCTCACCCATCCCCTCTCCCTTTCACTTCTCTCAAACACAGGCTGGCAACGTACTCGCGACTCCCCTGGTGTTGCTAGTGCCCATGGACGGCGGTGATCACTTACCATCAGGTGACCCGTCTGTTAGTTTGCCTCCTATGATATAAAAAAAAAGATTCGTGTTTAATCATCACCTTCTTTATTCATTTAGTAGACCATTTGGCGGAGGAATGAGTGGCGAAGCTTATCTTCTATTCTGAACTGGAGGAGTGCAAGTGGAATAATAATAATATTGCGGAATAATATAAATATAGCGGAAAAAGTGACACGTGAAGAGATGCAATATAGAACTCTCTTGTTGGGATCGTTGGGCAGCACAACGGCCAGAATGGCGCAGAATGGTGAACAGAGCCAAGTACGCGACCATTTATAGGCTCGTCCTCCTGTTGTCATAACATATCATTATGAGACTAGCGTACTTACGTGCCCTCAATGAGCACGAAGTTTCGCCGTGAAGATAGGCTACATAAGCCATCTTCGAGCGCATCAGCGCCATTTCTAAGTTTAGGGGTCCAAGTGGTCGCCACGGCCGAAACCGG
>MU159495.1:67202-96199 GCA_015888305.1 Antheraea pernyi | reverse complement strand
TGTACTGTTCCCGAGGGATAGATAAAATCTACATTAACGCGAACAAAAGCTAGTATTATCTACATATGATTGTTGTTCAAAGTTATACTAAATTAATATGTAATACTACACAAACCGAAATTATTATTTAAAGCCAAAAAGTTACTGCATACAATGTTGCAAGTCAATCCGGTAGCCGCAGTTAACGCCAACATTTTTTTCGAGTAGTAGTAGTTGTCGTGGTGGTCTTTTGGTTTGTACGGTGGAATATCATTCCGATGTCAACAGATTCGAATCCTGGCATGTACCTACTAACGATTTTTCACGGGATTCACGTACATTTACTAATTTAAATCGGTAACACTATCGGCTGATGATGAAGGAAAACATCGTGAGGAAACCTGAGCGTGAGAGATGTTCTTGTAGTACCACTGTATGTGTGAAAACGGAACTGTGGACTTCTCAGAGTTAGAAATCGCCAACACGTCGTGGGCTGACGCCTCGCAGTAACTATGCCCATACCTTCCTTCGGGAAAAGGCCTATGATCCTGCCGTGGGTCTCTTACAGGCTGATGATGATGATGATTTTCCAAAATTTACTTATATTTTAATATTTATAAGTGAAAAACTGTTAAGTATGAAGGTATATGGATAGGAGTAGAGGAAGACCGAAGTAGGTATGGATTGATTATGTGAAGGATGTTATGTGTACAAAAAGTGTGAATACTGAGATGACATGAGACTCTTACAGGGGAGAGTCTATTTACATGGGATACGTGAGAGAAAATGATGACGATAGCGCCTGAGGGAGAAGTGAATATTATGACATAGTGTAGTACAATATAAGTGTAGAGTTATGCTTCTGGTATCGCCATGCAAAAGATATATACAATACAGGATTTACCTTTCAGTTTAGAAGCTTTACAATGTAGCTATGAAGCGATGATAGCTTAGTTGATAGCGTATTCGAACACAACGTTGATGGTCGTAGGTTCGAATCCTTGCCACTGATTCGAAGCACGCGGTGAAGGAAAACATCACATTGAAGCCGTAGCATGGTGGTAGGGTTTTTCCTACGACCACCGCCCACTAGCTATCATCCTCAAGCTAATAATTTGTCGCCGAGCACCTGTCGGTGTGTTCCTGCAGCTACACTTGAGAGGCAGTTCACTCTAGGTGTAGCGTGTCCACCAACTTAGATCACGTCATTATTTAACATCAAAGGAGATCATGGTCAAACGCTTAACTATAAAAAAAAACCAAAAGAAATTTGCAGGCTCTTTATTTACTAGTGAAACCGTAATAAAACCTCAACAACTCTTCTTCAAAATGTCTTTAACTATGATATCCAAGTATCATCAACTCTTGAACTTAAGTGGTATTTGCTGTAATGAAACTAAATTCTGAAGTAATGATTCCCAAAGTCCAAATAATTCCTAAGGAATTATTTGAACAGGATGATATGAGTAACTCGAACAATTATCATCTTTATGTAACGCAGTGCAATAAAATCGAAAGAAAGGCGAGGTAGGGGTTACGAGAAAATGTCTTCTGGAATCGAACGTAAAATTTCAGAGTTGCCCGGAGCGAGTTCATTTATGACGCCGCCGCAGCAAGCAGAGCCCCGTCGCTACTATTTCCATATTTTGCGTTTATTTTCGGAATGCAACTTTATATTGCCCTACATTTTGCGAGCATAAAATACTTTTACAGAAATGATGTGAAAATGTTTCCTATTATACCACGAAAAGCGTAAAAATTTGAATCGAAAAATGTTATTTCTACATGAAAAAAAAGTCGAGGCAGTTATAAGGACTGCCGACATAAGTGAAAAGTCAAAACCATGGAATAACTGTTCTTTTTAAATTTTTAAATCTATTATAATATGAATTATTTAAATTTCATATTTTTTAAATTGAAAATATTATCATTAGCCTTGTTTTCAAGTCTATTAGCACTCCAAATAATAATTATATACATTTATTCAGTTTATTAATTGATAAAACATATGATGGGCAGCGCAAGCTAAATACAAAATATCAATATTAGATGTACATAGGCCACTATACTACGCGTCTTTAGACAGGCGCAAGCCGCGCAACCTTACTAGCATGTCGCTGACGGAAAATAAATTTATCTCCTTCCGAAAAAAATCCGCTCAATGCACCTAAAGAAGTTTTGACTTCCAAAAACTCTACACTTAAACAATATAGTCTATCCATATAATAAAAATGAAGTGTCTGTATGTAATATCAAAATAACAGTTTTTAATGATTGGGTATGAAAGTATACACGCAACTGACAAAAAAAAAATCGGTCTGTCTATCTGTTTGTTCCCGGTAATCTCCGAAATGGCTGGACCGATTTTGACGAGAATTTTACTAAGAGGAAATTAAATTACAGCGGGCTACTTAGGCTACTTTAATTTTGACTTGCTGTTAACCGTGGCTTTGTCTGCGGTGCTATCTCCAAAACGGTGGAACTAACGTCTACGTGACTTTCATTGATAGATAGCTGCCCTTATAAAAAGTAATTTAGGCAATTTTAATTTATACTAGCTGTTAATCGTGCCTTCGCACGCAGTGCTATCTCCAAAACGGTTAAACTGATCGTTACGAAACTTTCACTGGCAGATAGCTGACCTTATAAAAAATAATTTAAGCAATTTTAGTTTATACTAACTGTTAACCGTGGCTTTGCCGCAGTGCTATCTCCAAAACGGGTTGACCGTTTTTTATGAAACTTTCACCGTCAGAGAGCGAATATTATAGAAAGTAATTTAGTCTATTTTAATTTAGACTAGCTGTTAACCGTGGCTTCGCCCACAATGCTATCTACAAAACGATTGAACCGATTTTCACGGAACTTTCACTGGATAGCTGACCGTATAAGAAGTAATTTAGGTTATTCTATTTTAGATTAGCTGTTACCCGCGACTACGTCCGCTTGAAATTTAGCAAAAGTATTTTGTTCACTGTAAACATGTGCGTAAGACGTGTGTTGTACTGGACTTTAAGAATAAATATAATTAAAATTCATATATCTGTATTTATATATGTATTCTGAATTATTTAATTATGTTATTCTTTGGTTATTTTAGTGGTCATTTTGTTTTATTTACCGCGCTTTCGTTTGCATAACTCAGTAACCATAGTAACATAGAATATTGTATCGAGTTCAAGTTTTCAATGGTGGTAGAGCCACGCTGAAACTATTATTGGTTTCAGCATGAATGGGTCGGCTCGCCCGGGGTAGTACCACCCTCTCATTAGAAAACTGACGTGAAGTAACAGTGCTTGCATTGTTGCGTTTCGTTCGGTCAGTGAGAGCGCCGGAGACCCATCTCCCCTCCCCTCTCCCTTTCCCTCCCCTAACCCTTCCCTCCGAAAGATGGCAACGCACTTGCGACTCCTCTGGGGTTGTTAGTGTGTATGGATGGTGGTGATCACTTAACAGCAGGTGACCCACCTATTCGTTTGCCACCTATAACATAAAAAAAAAATAAAAAAAAATGAGAAATATTAAAAACTGCTTAGATAGATATAAAGTTTTATATCTTGATTTATATTTATGTAAGATTTCAAGACGTCAACTCATTCATTGTTTACAATTTAACAGTATAATTATTAAGAATAATTTTAAAGATAGAAGGGGGGTCTTTCTAATATAATATTATACCATAAAGGTATTGCTTATTGACGACTAGCTGTATCCGCATCTCTGCACGCGTTTTTTTAAACCGTATTAAATAATTATAGAATTGTGAGTCTATGTACAATTACAGAAACGCTCTTTAAAGACAATGGTAAGTACGACGCGCACGCCACTAAAAGTAACAGGTAACGTAAACCTTACATACATAATGCTAACAGTGTATCAAATGAGGTTTATCATCGGCAACATATTTAACCTTAAGCCATCATATAACTACCTCAGTGCTCACTTTCACTGTATACGGAACTAATGAAAAATGATTTGCTGCTCGCGTTTTTACTGCATTCATCTTATTATCATTTATTGTAACATAAGTACTAAAGTTTATCTGATATAAAATAAGGTAAGCACAAATATTAAGCCATTAAAATGTAAAATCTTTTGTAAAGTTCACATTTTAATCACGAATTTCAAATAGAGAAAATTTAAGAAAGAACTGCAATAAACAGAGAGCAACTAACATCTTTATACTACACACAAAACTTGCGATAAGTCCAAAGTATACCTACTGGGTCACTCCGAAATGAGAGGGGATCGTGCTTATATTATTATTTCTAAAAGTTGAAACTTAAATAATGTAAATATAATAACAGAGAAATAAAATCAATGATATAGTAATTAATAAAAACATATTTGTAGGTAAATCAAACGGTGTTGGAGGACGATTTTTTTATTTATTAATACAGTGGTAAATTGTTGTTGAATAAATATTTCCCTAGAGAGATTTATGTTTAAGAATATCATTTGTATTAGCTACAACGAGAAAAGTTACAAGCCATCAGGTAGCTACACAAACAACTGAATCCAAAACGTGAAATACCGAATTGGATCCACGTATTTGTATTATGGGCACGGTCGATTTCAGTTCTGTTTCTTTTATAAATCCTAATAATATGGGATCCATATGGTTTCGGAACGAACCCCCTTTTCAATTCTCTATGCGCTCCCTCCAACGTCAAGAAGTGTCCTTTACCTTCCTCAAGAACTAACTTCAAAAACCCGCCGCAATACCACAGCGTTCCACGTTCACCATGAAATTACTAAAAACTCTTATTTTGATACAATACGGTTCAAAATCGAATAGAGTTGTGCGTTTCGAACGATGCGTTTATTTTATTTTTTCAGCGCATGCGCGTATTCCTCGGCGGCCATTTTCAGGAAAACTCACACTCACACCGTTTGTCGTAGTTTGTAACGTATTTAGCTTGTGTCAGTATTTGCGCGTGTGCGACGGATGCTGGATAAAGGTACGTTCAAAACGATCACATACATTTTATTCATTTGGAGTATGCCATTTGCGGATAGCATTACAAATGATGCCAAATTTGTATAAGAACTGAATACAGCGTGTGAGTTTATTTTGTGCAGCTGTTTTGGAAGTAAAAACTTATTTAGGTGCGTTGAGTGGTATTTTTAACAGGAGATAAATTCATAATTTCGCGTCATGACATACTACGGAAGCATGACCGGCAGTATTGCGCTTGCGCGACTTGCGTCAGACTAACGACGCGTAGTATAGGGGCCTATATAGATGTACTATTGATATTTTGCAGCTCATCATAGATTTGATTGATTAATATACTTTATAAGAATGTTACAATTATTGTCCGTGTGCCAATAAACGTGAAAACCGGAGTAATGTTAATAATTTCAATATACAAATGATTAAATTTAAGCCATAATTAATTTAAACATTCATAAAGAACACAGTTATTCCATTGTTTTGAGTTTTTAATTCTGTCGGCAACTTTAAGGAACTCCTTATGACTGTCTCAACATTTTTTCTTTCTTGTTTTAGTTTTTCTGAGTTTCTCTTAGTCTACCTCTTTGTTAGTCTACCTTTTCTGCTTTTTTGTTTTTTCTGTTTTCGTTTATTTTATTAATCATATCAAAAATCGTCTTGAACCTGAGCAACTATTATTATTATTCTACTCATTTATTATACTTCGGATTTTCAACTGAAATTATCGTCTTTATGGCGGCTTTATTTTCATCTATTTAAATTATTACTAAAATGAATTCCGCTATATATTGTTGTTGCTAAATCAGGATCAAAGAACCAAAAAAAAAATTGGAGACTAGTCGACGTGAACTCACCCTAGGTCTGACCTGACCCGATCTGAGAGGCAGAGATTTAGTCACCCTCGCGCCGCCATCGCCGGCGGGTGTGCGCTCCGGCGTCGCGACTACCCGTCCCGCTCCCGCTAACCTGACAACCGTATGTGCGAAAGGAAAGTGAAACGGTAGGTAATTATAGCCGGTAAACCGTCGGGTTAAAAGGTTTTCGGGTATTCGTTTAATGAATCGTCTACATTATTTACTGTGTCTTTAACAATTGTTTTAAACTAGATTATGATCTTCATTTGAAGCTTTATGTAATACGGTTTGTTTTTAATAATTACATATTTTCATAGTCTTTCAGATGGCTATAGCATATAATACTCTTATATGAAAACATTTAAAAGGCACTGCTTAAATTTTTACACATTTAACATTTAGTGTTTTAATACAACAATGATATTCGTGCATTTTTGTATACATCTTTATAATTATCACAAAATTGTACATTTTATCTAATTTAAAGATGTAATTTGAATTGAAAAATATCTTGAACACACAAGCTAACTTCATTTACAGATAATACTGCCGAACGACATACGTGACGAGATTCAATCAGTAACGTTTTTCAGCACTTTCCGATTTGAATGAACCAATATTTAGCTAGTCCATTTCTTTGTAATAGTTGTAGATTGACAAACTACAGATATATTCCATGTTCCTGATTCGATGTTTACGGGTGTTTTTAGACTGTACAGATTTAAAATAACTCTCCAACATCTAATATACACTGTACACTTCTTCATATATCTGTATATTAATTTGTGATCCTGAATCTGAAAGCAGAATCCCTTCAGTTAATACCGATACAAGAGGCTATAATATATATTGTCAAGTGCACAATATCTATATTCTATGTAGGTTATACTTTATTCGGCAACCCTAATTCACATACTACGACTATAAAAATGTAATTATGTATTTAAAAAATGGAAAAAACTGGCTTAAAAATATAAAATCATTATATACCATACCTTTCAATTCTATATTGATTTTATTCAATTAAAATACAAGTAATAGAAGAAAAAGAGACAATATTATACAATTATAATTCCAGTAAAGCATATCAAATAACCGATATTTTACTAAAATTATAACCACATATAATCAATGTATTCTTTAAACAATTCGTACTATACTGGGTATCCAACTAAGGTGTTAACCAAGTGAGATATCAACTATGCACACTGTGACTCTTTTTCTCATTTATTTTCAGCACTTTCCGATTTGAATGAACCAATATTTAACTAGTCCATTTCTTTGTAATAGTTGTAGATTGACAAACTACAGATATATTCCATGTTCCTGATTCGATGTTTACGGGTGTTTTTAGACTGTACAGATTTAAAATAACTCTCCAACATCTAATATACACTGTACACTTCTTCATATATCTGTATATTAATTTCTGATCCTGGTCATCTGAAATCAGAATCCCTTCAGTTAATACCGATACAAGAGGCTATAATATATATTGTCAAGTGCACAATATCTATATTCTATGTAGGTTATACTTTTTACGGTAACCCTGATTTACATACTACGACTATAAAAATGTATGTATTTAAAAAATGGAAAAAAGTGGCTTAAAAATATGAAATCATTATATACCATACCTTTCAAATCTATATTGATTTTATTAAATTAAAATACAAGTAATAGAAGAAAAAGAGACAATATTATACAATTATAATTCCAGTAAAGCATATCAAATAACCGATATTTTACTAAAATTATAACCACATATAATCAATATATTCTTTAAACAATTTGTAGTATACTGGGTATCGAACTAAGGTGTTAACCAAGTGAGTGTATCAACTATACACACTGTGACTCTTTTTCTCATTTCGTTTCTTATTTTAAGGAGATCAACCGGTCGAGACGATTGAGCCGGCATTAAAGCGAAGAGTAGTGATGGACTCACTGCTGTTCTCGGGTTGTACTGTGCTTACCATGAGACATAGTGCTGTCACTTTGTTAAATGATTATAAAACAAAACTACTTTCAAATTGAAAACTTACAAGCAAACTATTCTTCGTATACTCATTTTAGGCAGTTCTATCAGATTTCTAATTCTCAAAATGTATATTTTTATTTAACATCAGAAATACATTATATTCAAAGAAATACCAATCTGTTAGCATTTCAAAAATAGCCTGCAGATAATGCATACCATTTCTCTTTTAAAAACACGATATATCGTACCCTATAAATATCGTGATGATTATGCTGTCGCGCATGAAATATAGTCTGCCGCTATTCATTATACTGGAATGATATTTCAAAGATGAAAATATAATTACCAGGTTAGGTTTTTCTTTAACAAGTTGACTGTTTTAGTTGTGCAGAAACTAGGTACTTTTGGAGTACGAATTTACTTTATCTTATTCCTGAGTCACGTCTGTCACGTACACCTGTTATGGAAGTGTGAATCGACCTTCACCCGTCTCACTGATTGTGGAACAACGTAAGCGATAACGTTATGCACAATTCCTCTTGATTTGGTCGTAACTCGTGATGCGAAAGTTAGCACGTTAGTATTATTTTACCTACTTTGAGTACTCACGATGGAAAATGATAGACTTATATATATCAGCTCATCTGATTCTGCGCAGCAAATTAGTTCCTAGCGTGTGAGATAATTTGAAGTGATATTAGGCTTAGTTAATGTACTCGAACTTTGCTTTAGAATATTGTCATATACTTTCATGTATACGTAAAATATATTACTTAAATGTGTGTAACTTTTAGGAGTAGCCTTATGAACATCTAGATTACTACTGTATCTGTTTTCTGCCTTATCAACAGTAAGAAACAATATACACATTTAAAGTAATGTACACTGAAAGTAGGTGACAGTAAAACTTTATCGTAAATAGCTTGTGTCCTCCTTCATCTACGTGACAGATCGTGTGCTTACCCTCATCTCGTTCAACATTGTCTCTACGTCAAGCATTGTAATAACAACTTATAATATACTCTATATTACTCCAAAGTATTAATCTGTAATCTCTTACATAAGGAAATTTCGAAATCATAGTACAAAAGATAGTAACGGACTACTTACATTCGTAGTTTTGCTACGTCGTAGACTCGTGATGCGAAAGTTAGCACGTTAGTATTATTTTACCTACTTTGAGTACTCACGATGGAAAATGATAGACTTATATATATCAGCTCATCTGATTCTGCGCAGCAAATTAGTTCCTAGCGTGTGAGATAATTTGAAGTGATATTGGGCTTAGTTAATGTACTCGAACTTTGCTTTAGAATATTGTCATATACTTTGATGTATACGTAAAATATATTAACATGAACTATATGAATATCTAGATTACTACTGTATCTGATTTCTGCCTTATAAACAATAAGAAACAATATACACATTTAAAGTAATGTACACTGAAAGTAGGTGACAGTAAAACTTTATCGTAAATAGCTTGTGTCCTCCTTCATCTACGTGACAGATCGTGTGCTTACCCTCATCTCGTTCAACATTGTCTCTACGTCAAGCATTGTAATAACAACTTATAATATACTCTATATTACTCCAAAGTATTAATCTGTAATCTCTTACATAAGGAAATTTTGAAATCATAGTATAAAAGATAGTAACGGACTACTTACATTCGTAGTTTTGCTACGTCGTAGCTGTGCTACGCCGTAGTCACGCTACGAGTCTACGTTCTACACTATGTATTACGTCAGCCATCTTCGTCGACTCACAACCATTTGACTATGCCGATACGCCAGCTTTTATTTTTTCTACAGAAACGGCCCAAATTACCACATTTCCATGTTTCAGGTACTAATCCATTCGAGCTAACAGCGTGGTAGGTGCCAGGATACATTCTTTCTATGCCCCCCATATGGTGCGAACCATGTTTTTTGCCATGTCCGTTCTTGCTAGCACCAATATTCTTTTACACACTGACTTATATGTAATATAATATAATTGCATATAATTCTAATATAACTTATAACTATTGATGTAATTACTAAACAATCTAAACACCCACCCTCTCCCCCGGGAGGGTGGCGTATCCATAAGGGATTTCCCCACGTTAAAAAAAAAAAATGGAGACACTGACTTATATATAATACAATATAATTGCATATAATTCTAATATAACTTATAACTATTGATGTAATTACTAAACAATCTAAACATGGTTCGCTGTCTATAACAAATAGTATACAAGCATTTACAGATCAGTCTAAAATATCGGGAATATATTATTTTAAAATAAAGGCGTAATCAGCGATTGTAAACAAAGTGCACTAGGTTTAAGTTTTAAGTTTTAAGTTTTTTGTAACTGACAACTCAGAAGCATTTATCGCTGTAACAATTTTATTAGTGAAGCATTAAAATTTATCTTTATAAACCATTGTGACTTACTAATAGGATATTGGGGTAGTTTTAAATTTACTATCCGTCTATTCCGATCGATTTGTTAAATTTACTTATGAACTTTATGCCGTAAAATGCTACCAATATTACAAAGCAAAGGGTAAAATATTTATTGACAATAAAGAAGAAGCATGACGATGCCGACGCGAATATGATCTACTAGTGTATTTCTGTTTATGATAATTCCCTCGCCACGAATTAAATCGTGTATTACGAAAAACTTTATGTAACTTTATAGGTTAGCGTTTGACCACAACCTCACTTGATGTGAAATGATACTGTGGTCTAAGTTGGTAAACGTGCTAAACATATAGAGTGAACTAATTGTCGCGACATATTTACTCGTGGTTGGTGATTTTAAAGCTGAGGGTGATCGGTAGGTGGATGGTGACCATTCCTGTTGTTGAACGACTAATATAGTATTATTATAAATGTAGAAAAAGAAAGATCTCTCATGTAAAGCCGCTGGATTATAGAGAAGGCTAACCATGAGATTTTTAACTTGTAAGTCCTGATCTGAATTCGATAAGTAAACGAAAACATGTCAAATAAAAAATTAAAATATTGATTGAGATAATATGTTTCCCTAATGTGAGAGAATAAAAAGATATATAGGAGCAGAATTATGAAAATATGCACATCGGAGTTTTATATATAAAGATGTGAAGTCGTTCAATGTATAAATGAAGTTTAATTATCTCTATAATCGTGTGAGGCACTAAGCTTCATCTTTCCAATCGGTAAGCGTATATCAGAATTTAATTAATTCTGAAGGTCGTCCCGTAACCCAAACCGAGTCACAGCCCGGGGGAGTTATTTGAGATTAAGTTAATCTATTTTATCTTCTGTGTGCGAATGCATGATACTGTATTAAACTGTGGTGGGTATTATGTAATTTACTATTTAAAACCAATGTACCCTCATCAATGTTTAAGGTAATTTGATATTCATTGAAGTCTTTTCATCCATTATACGAAAGTAAATATTTGTAAACTAAACTTGGAATCTGTAAAAGCTGGATTTCCTATTAATAATGACCTTCGTCGAAGGAAATCTTACGAATCATACAGGTGCCTTCATATATGCAAAAAAATATGTCGATGCAGTCATAAAGACGACCGACAGAAGTGAGAACTCAAAACAATGGAATTTAAGCTGTGTATTCTCTTTGAATTTTTAAATGAATTATAGTGTTAAAATATTTAAATTTCATAATTTGTAAATTGAAATTATTAACATTAGTCTGGTTTTCACATCTATTTCCACTCCAAATAATAATTATATACTTTATTAATTTATGAAATATATGATAGACTGCACAATCTCAATATAAAATATCAATATTAAATTAAATGCGGCCAGTCATGCTTACCAACACATCGTGACGCAAAATTATAAATTCATCTCCTGCCAAATATAACGATCAACGCGGCAAAAGAAGTTTTCACTTTAAAAATTGTGAAAATGACTCGAAAAAAATAGCAACATAAACGCAAACCGGAATTGTGTATATAAAAACTTACATCACGATTTATTTAGGGCTTCTAAAATATTAGACAAGATTCTGCCTCCCGCAGTGAAGTCGTACCAAAATCGCACCCTTGAATAATTAGTCTTATCAGAAACCTTCGAACCTGTTCCCCTTTATTATTCATACCTCTCCTCTTGTTAGCGAATGCATAATTGAACCCAACGGTTTACAAAAAATATTTTGCCCTCCACTCGGACGAAATTCGACTTTGGTTAGTCTGCGTAAGGTAGGTTTAAAAAGCACGGCTAATTTTGCGATAGTAGGCTAGATAAATAGGCGGCACAGCGTAGGGATTGAACTAAGGAAGAAGAGGAAAATGTTTCCAGACAGTCTGGCTCCGTGTTGCTTTTGTAGTGAAAATTGGTGCCGTTTCAAATTGTATTTTATTGATTCCGTAGTCGGCGAGCTTGTTTACTCTTAAGAGAATTCGCTTTTATTCTGTTTTTAGTAGTAAATTGTGTTTACTTGTTCAGGGCTATGTACCAGTCAACCTGCGGTGTTATTGGAATAGTATCTCAAAATAAATAAGTTTATTTATCGAATACATAACCTTTAAGAGTCTGCTTTTTATCAGGGTTTTTTCGTTCCAAATCGGCTGAACCATTTTGAACAAGTCTTCAATTATTTTTCTATAACATTTTATTTCAATTTATATGTATGGAATGGATTTTGTTTCTATTTTCGCTTTTCCTTAATAAATAATTGCTTCCAGAAAGTTTATATCATTAATACATGGATGCTAAATTAATAGAAAGTACTAACCTTGGAAATATGAGTTCTCCAATCCAATGTGGCATCAATGTGTAAACCAAGGTCCTTTACGTCCGTACTAAACGGTATGATAAGACTCTTATACTATCGCTTACGTTGGACGCATCTGACGCAAGCCGCGTAAGCGCAGTGCGGCCAGTCATGCTTACTAACACGTCATGACGCAAAATTATAAATTCATCTCCTGCCAATATATAACGATAAAATATAACGATTAACGCGGCAAAAGAAGTTTTCACTTTAAAAATTGTGAAAATGAAAATAACATAATAACCGCAAACCGGAATTGTGTATATAAAAACTTACATCACGATTTATTTAGGGCTTCTAAAATATTAGACAAGATTCTGCCTCCCGCAGTGAAGTCGTACCAAAATCGCACCCTTGAATAATTAGTCTTATCAGAAACCTTCGAACCTGTTCCCCTTTATTATTCATACCTCTCCTCTTGTTAGCGAATGCATAATTGAACCCAACGGTTTACAAAAAATATTTTGCCCTCCACTCGGACGAAATTCGACTTTGGTTAGTCTGCGTAAGGTAGGTTTAAAAAGCACGGCTAATTTTGCGATAGTAGGCTAGATAAATAGGCGGCACAGCGTAGGGATTGAACTAAGGAAGAAGAGGAAAATGTTTCCAGACAGTCTGGCTCCGTGTTGCTTTTGTAGTGAAAATTGGTGCCGTTTCAAATTGTATTTTATTGATTCCGTAGTCGGCGAGCTTGTTTACTCTTAAGAGAATTCGCTTTTATTCTGTTTTTAGTAGTAAATTGTGTTTACTTGTTCAGGGCTATGTACCAGTCAACCTGCGGTGTTATTGTAATAGTATGTCAAAATAAATAAGTTTATTTATCGAATACATAACCTTTAAGAGTCTGCTATTTATCAGGGTTTTTTTCGTCCAAAATCGGCTGAACCAATTTGAACGAGACTTAAATTATTTTTCTATAACGTTTTATTTCAATTTATATGTATGGAATGAATTTTGTTACTATTTTCGCTATTCTTTAATAAATCATTGCTTCCAGAAAGTTTATATCATTAATACATGGATGCTAAATTAATAAAAAGTATAAAAGAGTTACTGTGCATGAAGCTTTTTAAATTCGATGTATTATATAATAAAGCAAAAAAAGGTGTACATTCCTTGGACACGTAAGACCCCACATTAAAACCAGGGCGGTTCGCTAAATAAATATATAACATTGTATTAAAATAAGGAAAGTATAGCAAAAATAAAACTTATAATTATTGTTCTCCTTAAAATTTTCCAATCTATCCATAATTAAAGAACTACGGTAAATTAAATTACTCTAACTTAATAATCATCCTGAGGTTGAGTTATGGAAGGTCTCATAGTATAATCCGTCGGAGGGGCGCGGCGTCCGTAAATCCACGGCGAGTTCTCAAAGAGAACGTTCGAGTGTAGATAAACGAGTTCACATCGGACGGGGACCCGACTCCTCTCGTTATATCACTCTTCAATTTCACTCTCATCTTATTTTATGTCTCCGGAGTTCGTTATTTATTTTACGTTTTATTTGACATATCGAATGAATTTTTTCAAACGTGCTCGTGAATATTCATAACCAAGATCTGAATAAAAATTACTAACCACAGTAGTCTATTATATTAGAGTAATTTATTTCAAACAAACCGGGTCTGGCGAAACTTGCTTCGGCGGCGCCCTTATAATAAGAAACCACAACAGATTATATACTTAAACCTTCCTCGTGAATCACTTTATCTACTGGTGAAAACCGGATGAAAATCCGTTCAGTACTTTTTGAGTTTATCGCGAACAGAGAGATGTGGCAGACGAGTTTGTTTTATAATATGCAATGATATAACTATTTTACGTAGATATGTAAAATAATTCTTCCAGCCTGTTATAACAATACCTGTTAAACCTGTTATTACAATGTTGGTAAATAATAAGAAGCAGTGAATACTATATTTTGTGCTTGCGTTACATCCTGATGATGTCGACGAGAATAGGCTATTCCTCACATACGAATATATCTGGGATATCAGGCTATTTGAATAAAATCGAAAGCAATCTCCGACCTATATTTGTTAACTATAAAATAATTGAAAAACAACCAATAATCAAAATCAATTAGAAGTGTCAAATGATTGGTCTCAGAAATTAAGTTTATTTATGAAGTAAATTAAAATGGAACTACATCTATTTTTTAAAATAGTTTTAACAATTATGTACGATATAATACTAATAGGAGAACTTTCTTTTTTTTTTTAACGTGGGGAAATCCCTTATGTATACGCGGGTAGCGTGGGGAAAGGGTGGGTTATGTCCGACTTGCACAGACTAAAACCCCACGGTGTACCGACAAACTTGCCACGGCGGCGCCCTTATAATAAGAAAACACAACAGATTATATACTTAAACCTTCCTCGTGAATCACTTTATCTACTGGTGAAAACCGGATGAAAATCCGTTCAGTACTTTTTGAGTTTATCGCGAACAGAGAGATGTGGCAGACGACTTTGTTTTATAATATGTAATGATATAACTATTTTACGTAGATATGTAAAATAATTCTTCCAGCCTGTTATAACAATACCAGTTAAACCTGTTATTACAATGTCGGTAAATAATAAGGAACAGTGAATACTATGTTTTGTGCTTGCGTTACATCCTGGTGATGTCGACGAGAATAGGCTATTCCTCACATACGAATATATCTCGGATATCAGGCTATTTGAACAAAATCGAAAGCAATCTTCGACCTATATTTGTTAACTATAAAACAATTGAAAAACTACCAATAGTACCTGCACCAGTCGGAACGTCAGGGAGCCCCACTCTTTGGCTATCCACTCCCGCAGGACCGGGTGGACGGAGGCCACTGTGAACCGCCCGAACCGCTCGTCCGTCAGGTGCTGAATAGGACAACTTCCCCTATCGTGTTCTTTATGCCGCTAAGCGATATTATCATACTGAAGTAAATTAAAATGGAACTACATCTATTTTTAAAATAGTTCTAACAATTATGTACGATATAATACTAATTGGACAACTTCCCCCATCCTGTTCCCTATGCCGCTAAGTGATATTATCATACTCATGAGTATAGGAATTATTTTTATCAATATTCAAAGTTTCATTATTTTCTTTGCTATATATAATATATGTTTGTGTTGGGCAATTATACAATAGATGTGGCGAACTTTCTAACCCCATTTCCCCAGGTTCGTTTATCGAACTAGAATTTCTATTTAGATATTCCCTTACAATAACGTAAACTTTAATATAACTAGTGTACAGTGATTAAATATCCCAGATTCACGTACAGCCTGTATATTACAGTACTCTCGCTCTAACTCGAGGGTTTGAGTAATTGGAGCGTACCTCATTCAAGTTAGAGATAAGGGGATATGAATTCATTCTTTGTCCGGACTGAATCATGGGATCCGCTTTCAATTCGATAAGGGGGGATTTTATTGAAATTTTTGTTTATGTATCAAGATGACGTTGCTAATTGGTACGGCTTATTTCAATACTTTGTAATCTTTTTATCTAGTTATTTCCATAAGATACATGACTATACGATCAAACAGCGTGTTCCAATCTTGATTTTGTTTTATTGTAGCTCGACAAAGTGATAGTAGATTGTAATAGCGACAACCATGAAATCTACAAACAGTAGGATTTTTCATTATCCAATATTAATCGATTTGTCCAAAATCGATTTTAATAAAAATAAATAATTGATTTCTGTGAAAATATCGACTTTTTCTATTATTTAGAAATATACATGCTTTTCATATTCCAATAATAAACCAAAGATATTCATATATTTTTAATTAATAATTTATAAGATTAAAAATCAAATAAAATTATATGAATAAAAAATAACGAAATCAAAACTAAAAACCAAGCCAATGTTCAATGTTTAAACTTTCAAGGTAAGGAGTAAGGAAACCATATATCATTACTGATACAAAGCTTCAGCACTATTAAACACTGTATTATAATAAAAATCAAATGATAAGCATTCCAACAAAATGACAACCTTATTTTCTCAAAACCTAAAATATAAATCAAGTTTTCTTTCTATGTGCTGTTTTAAATTTGCAGTATTACTGCAAGTTTTTAATTCCTTCGAACAGTTCATGCATATCGCTGTACTATATATCCTTCTTTGTTACAAAATACTTTCGCCAGTCGCTCTTAGATGTTTTACGGTTAGAAGATATTTTTATTGTTTACCAACAACTGTATTATCTCACTCTTAACTTGTAAATAATAATGAAGTTTTTTTTCATACGTCGCATAGATAGTACTGTCTATGAAAATCGATTTAAACGAGTAATTCCTATAAAATCGATTATAAGAAAATAATAACGCTTTTTTAAAAATCGATTATTTTGAACATCCCTACCCATTTAATGAGGATTTCTATCACTCAGACGTTAGCGACAGCGATTTTTCGCAAAAACAAAACAATTTGTAATTCGTTCCAAATCGTGGTCTGAGGAATCAATTCTTGAAAAAATCGAGGTTTAGAGGATCTAAAATCGAATTTTCGAAAATTATTCAAAAATCGGTCACTTAATAATTTTTTATGGGTTTTTATTTAAATTGTAAATTATTGTATGATTTTAATTTTTAACTGAATAAAAAAAATCGGATCACTATTTTACAGTATAAGAGATACATTCGATGTTTAATATCGATTTTTCTAAGTATAAAAATGATTATTCAATTAATCGATTTCAGATCGCCATCCCTACTATAAGCCCTGTCAGTGCCCTAACAGAGACTATACACAAGACTTGACGACGACAACTTGTCATTGGCAATCATTTTACGATTACTGACTTTACGATTTAACAGTAAAATAAAAAAAAGACATATCAGTTTTTAATTAGTTAAAAAATGTATGATGATACAACTGAAATACCTATGGTAGTTCGTTGGAATAAGACTTATAATATTAGATACAGAACCATCAACCAAAATAATTATTGGTTGTATGGTGAGTTGTAGCAACGGTAATGTTGTACAAAAGCCGAGATCTTAATTAAAAATATTTTTACATAATTAAAAAAGAAGTAGATGAATCAATGATTTATATACAATATGCTATACGCTATACAATACTATTTTGCTCTCCAACTATAACACTACCTACCACCTTTTACAATAAATATGAGTCTAAGGTATATATCATAATATCAATTTAATTTCCTACACATATTTCAGAACTCCAAGACTGATGTGAACGACTCCGCCAATGTAACCCTCGACTGGTTTCCGACGTCACGATGCGTTCCTGGGTGGTGTCTGCTGTGCTGATTCTCTTCGCCATGGGTAAGATTATTTTAATATTTATTATAGTCTTCTTCATACCAGACAGATCATGAAATCTCTCCTTTTTTCTGATATCTTTTACTATCCTCTTTTGCTGTTTATACTATAAAGGACGAAGATTGATAAGCGTAATTCATTTTTATTAAATACGATGATTTAACAGAAGTTTTTTTCTATACAGTTATGTTTTTTTAGATTACACTTGGGCTATCCTTGTATATTATGAAATGTGATGTCTCTGTGTCTGTCTACTTTTCATTATAATTTGAAAACCATTAGACGAATTTAAATGATTCCTCACCTTTTATAAGTGATTCAGTGGTCAGGTTGTGTTGTTACATAAGCGTGAAATAAGTTTTAAGGTTGAAAGTTATCGAAATAAACACAATATATGACTATTTTATACTATGTGTAAAGTATCAAATATTAAACAACATAATAGTTATTTATATTTATAAAAATCGAAAAAATATCAGTAATACTATTTTAACCGTTCTATTTCAAACGCAATGACAGCTTTAAAACTAAAAATATTGTAATACGTGATATGCAAACATTAATCTTGAATTGATTACGTTCCCATTATTCACTATATTTGCTTTATACCCCATTTATTTACATATATAATAAATATTGTTTATATAAAGTGGCTTTACAAAAAATAAATTATGTAATGCTTAATAAAGCTTTTATTTATTTTAAATATCTTAACAACGATTTTAAAGTCCAAGCGAGCGGAATTGCGGGTATGGCTAATTATATTTGTACTAAATAATTAAATTAATACCTTTTGGAGAGGTTCTGTGAATCTTTAAAAAAATCGTTTTTGATAAATACCTCGAAGAAGAAAACAAGAAAACTCTAAAAATAAAATAGCACTAACATAATCTATTTCAGTCAGCAAAGTTAGTATGATATGAATACTGCAGTCAAAAATACATCTGAAGACTGTTTTTTATTAATATTTCAGTAAATTTCTGTATTTTTGTGACCATTTATGGTTCATAGTCTTCTCCTAACCCTTATCTTACCGAAAGGCTCATTGTGATAAGAGTTCGTTAATTCGATATTTATTGACAAGTTTCATGTAAGTGGAGTATTTGTCTCTCATAATAATTTCGGATGTAGACCATTTTGTATTTGACATTTGAAAGAATAAACCTTTTATGTATACTAATGGGCGCCCAGTGGTCGACATTCGACCATAATTCATTGATTTTTTAAAGTTTCAACTTGAAATTTACAAGTGAGTATATGTTGTATAAAATTCAAGCAGTAGAGTGAGTAAGGTATATTTTAATTAATTTAATATACTTGTAATACATTTTATTTAAAAAAAAATAGCTTTCTTGCACTTCTCCTCCATATAAACTTTAACTATGCCAAGTTTCACGTACATCCGTTCGCGCATTTCTCTCAAAAAGGGATTCAAATTTTGGGCTTCACGTATTAATATATAGATTTATATGTACTAGCTTAATTCTTTATATGTCTATATTAATATTATTATATAAAGATCAAGAGATTATTTTTTGAATTTGTTTGAATACGCAAACCTTCGGAAGTACATTGATTTGAAAAAGGATTTTATTATGCATTTATGTAAGAAGTCAGAGCTATCTAATATCGCGGTATGATTGTTAGGAGCGAAGCAACTATTAGATAAGATCAGAGAGTACGTGAACGCTGTACATCATTTAAAACATAACATAAGTGATACTGCATATTTTAATAAACCTTTTCCTAATATTCTATATATAAGTATGTTTGTTATATTTCGCGATTTTTACTGTGAAACGTTATTCAATTGGCATAATATATATTTGTAAAAAAATAGTTTCTGCTGTACGCTTTCACCTGTAAAATAAACATAATCTCAATAAATCGCTTAATATTAATAAATAACGTTGAAAATAATTAAATTTCCTTTAAAACATCAAGCGACCATCCAAGTTATTAACTCAATCCGATGTTAAACATAAATCCGCTTTAAGCACACATACATGAGCACTCGAACACGCATACATGTATATTTACGTACCGTTTCATAAAGCCACAGGGCTGTTTCCAATTTACATGTTAATTGACAGGACTGGGGATGAAAAATCACATCAGTTGACAACCCCTTGTGCGGAAATTTCTAAATTTTAACGGTCAATCACAATTGTATATATACAACTTTGAGTTTTTAGCGGGATTTTCGAGTGTCACGTAGTGGATTTTATATTTTATTCATAATCGTGTTATTTGGTTCTATAATCTGTAACTTTGGCGGTGTTTTACTTAATAAAGCTCGGTTATTGTGCACAAGTGAATTGAATGGAAAAAAATACCACGGAGTCTAGCTTCTGACTTGCAACAAAAACTCCCTGGAATATTCTAACAAGACGACCATCATCTTGTTTGTTCGTTGAAATAGTGACAGAAACTTTATACTATCAGTACGTATTTGACAATGGCACTATTAATCTACTGGAAAATTGATTGACGAAAAAAAAGACCGAACAAAATGAAATGTAAAAAAAGTAAATAATATTTTTTTCACGGTATTTTTAAACCTAAGTTTAGATAATATAAATGAATAAGTTAAAATGTTATATTTTTTAATTACGAACAAAAGAGGCGGCATTTAAGATGTTCTTTCATAACAAAACGTTAATCTTCGTATACTTTTTGTTACATTTTAACCAAATTAATACAATTTAATTGGACCCCGAAGGCTGTTCGAAGCGTAGAGGTTTTTTCTAATGTAATTACCAGCCAGAGCGTTTTTAATTTCAATTTGAGTGAAACGGAAAGATAATTATTTTATTTTATTTCTATTTTAACTATACTATATCTATTGGGGGAAAATGCTCTCTTAAGATATATGTCAGAGTAGATAGGTAGAGCCTAGGGAGAGCAGAGCACAAGGACGGCATTGTCCTCCATATGTATGTATTTTCACAACACGACCGCCATTATGAAATAAAACGACGACTTCTTCAATTCTTGTTCTTTTTAATAACGATTTTACAATAATCTCAGAGACAACGCCCTCAGAGACAATAATTCTCACTTAGCGACAATAACGATAGAGCTCACGATCTCAGAAACAATAATGAATAATGAACCTTGCACAACCTCGTACAAACACCTATGAAGGAAGTCCTAGTTTAATGAAGTACTTAATCTACGATTTTGTACATAGTTACACTTTATGTTCACTAATAATTATAAATAAATAACGATTTTAACATCATTACATTGAATTAATTACGTTGTCAATAATTATCTCAAATAATTCAGAGTTGTAGCAACCGGAGTACTTTACAAATCCTTATTTGCTTAAAACCCATTTTCGATAGACCAAATATTCTAGTAATTGTAAAGTAATACTAATAACATTGTACAATTTCAATTTGGTTTAATTACATTGTTATTCATTTTAAATAGTAACTTTACCATTCTATCTCGACTGCATATATGATGTATTTCCGGTATTAAAGCCATTAAGTAAATAATAGAAAAGGTTCCACGTGTTACTTAATTTTTTTATAATACTTTAATAATACTTAAATTACAATTTTACAAATCCGATTTTAATTATCGTGACACTAATTTAGGTCTGCTTTAAATGAAGAATCAAATCAAGTTAGAAATGTTATTACACGGTGCCACTATTTCTTAAGATGGTGTCTTGCGTGGTATGGCGTGACACCGGCTTATTTAGTTACTTCTATCAGTGCTTATGTGAATGAACGTGTGGAATTCTTAGAAGTTATGAACAGTTTAATCTCATCTAAATTACAACACATTAACAATAATTAAATGGAAGTTCATTAACAACATATTGTCTATATTGATTAACATAGAAAATAATAGATGGCGGTGTTGGCAAACACCTATGATAATTCGAATCTTTGTAAGACTCTGTTATAAAAATATGCGTTACTATTTATGTGTTAATTTCGACTGCAGAATAAAAGACCCAACAAATTTATATATCATACATGTTCATTAGAATTTGGCTATAGGCCCTAAATCACAGAAGCCAGTATAAGTCCCTACAGGCTATTATTATCTACTAGCTGTGCCCGCGACTCCGTCCGCTTGGAACCTGATGTAAAAAAAAACAGTGACTAATAAAATTATCTGAATATATTAAGTCCATTTACTTATCTTCCTTTCTCTCGTACTTAAGTCGCATCGTCATTAAAATTACAACAACTTTTGTGAACCGATTTTAATAGAACCATCTGTTACTCGAGGATATGCTTTATGATTTTCTTTATGGTTTTATCGTGAAAGCAGTATTTTAGCAGTGATGCGTGTTCATTCAAACAAACATACAGAAATATCTAAAAATGATTGAAATGTATGTTATTATTTATTCCAAGACATCAGCAACATTTTTTTTTTCACAAAATTCTAAAAAGTGTAGACACGTTAGATTTGCATTCTTATTATATGTATATATTTATATTCAAACTCCAATAAGTTACCTTATAGTAATACCTTACCAGATACAACTGAAATCATAAATAGATTATTACCCTCAAGGGCTTATTCGGCCACTCAAATAGTAGCTCGTACTGTACATTTCCAACCACGTTTAGTTAGACATTCCGCAAGCTTACGTTCGTTTGTAAATAGACTAAGCCCTGGCGTATTGCGTATTTTCTCGTTTCCTGTAAAGCCTGAAGTGATATATACAGAATATGTACTACAGATATTTGCCAACTAGCGTATTGCACTGCATTGCCGAGCATGACATTTTGAACTAATTTGTTCGAGAGAGACAAACCTACATGAAAAAGTGGGATACAACGATATATTAATTATAGTATAGTTGCATTTCCGTATATTCGTTCTTATGATTACATAAAATGACCAATGTGAGGTATTGTTTGAGTTATAATACTTTTAGATTACGATGAATGGTTTTGTTTGCTGTAATAACAATATTAGGTCACCGGTGTGTCCAACAGAAACGCTACCGGCATATGTAGAGGGGGGAGGGTGAGGGGGAGTCATATATTCAGAATAATAATGGTAATTATAATCAAAACGTATATTAGACTTCCTGGAAATGTTATCACAAAATTACCAGATCTCAGTAAGAAAATAGTCTAATTGCTTATTCTAGCAACAGGCAGGTCTAGTATTTAAGAAAGAAGAAAGAAATATATTTATTGCCATAGTATAAGTGTACAAACAAAAACCTTAAGCGTAAAAAAGTAAAACTATGACAAAGAGACCTAGCGTCAGCGTATTGCCGCCTTTGAAAACAGCGCTTTAAATAGAACTGAAATTAGTATTATAGTTGAAAAAAATACCGTCTTGATAATATCGGTTGAGAAAGGCTAAACCCGGCTATTTGATTAATATTAGTAATTTACAACGAATATGAACCTCCCTGCCTACCCCAATGGTTTTGTTTGCTGTAATAACAATATTAGGTCACCGGTGTGTCCAACAGAAACGCTACCGGCATATGTAGAGGGGGGAGGGTGAGGGGGAGTCATATATTCAGAATAATAATGGTAATTATAATCAAAACGTATATTAGACTTCCTGGAAATGTTATCACAAAATTACCAGATCTCAGTAAGAAAATAGTCTAATTGCTTATTCTAGCAACAGGCAGGTCTAGTATTTAAATAGAACTGAAATTAATTGAGAAAGGCTAAACCCTGCTATTTGATTAATATTAGTAATTTACAACGAATATGAACCTCCCTGCCTACCCCAAGTAATAAGGTGTCACACTAAATAAACCTACTACGTTACATTCAAATAATACTCCGCCTACTTACGCTCTGTTCACTATATCGGTTATTCCAAATTGTTCTCTGTTGCGTGTGTTATAATGTCGAAAATAACTTTATGTTATGGTTCGTTGAACTTTCACACAAACTGCATTAGCATATAAACAAGGGATGGAACAACTTCGCCTTTCGACGTGCCTTTTGGTTAATGAGACGGTATATCGCGCCTACAGTTTTAGGATCAAACTAATACCATATAACAGGCCAATTCAATTAATTGTTACAACGGTATATTTCCCAATTAACTTCTATATAAATACAAAATCTGCATATTGCTAGAATAAGCAATTAGATTATTGTTCTATTGTGATCTAGAAAACTTTTATGATAACATTTCCAGGAAGTCCAGGAATGTTCAAACTCATTCCTAATCAAATAGAGGCACAGTCAAGTTACCTAGGCAACTTTAAATGTTCCACGTGTTACTTTTCTCTAAACATAACATTCCTTCCTAAAGAACTCTTCATTCTGGTTATTGAGAAATTTCTGCGACAACAACTTTATGATTTTTACATAGCTGTCTTCTCTGACTACTTATCTTCGGAAATAGATGGGATTCACAAAGTTACGAGCCTGATTAGTATGCAGGATGTTAAAGTATTTCAAAACTACCGTCACGGATTACAGACTGAAGACAAATATTTCGTTAGGCGATTGTTTTTATTTATTCTGTATATACCGTGCTCGTAGCTTTATGGTTCAAGAATTTAATCATTAATACCTCTTGACTACAGCGGAAACAATATGCTTAGAGATGGTGACAATTTTGTGGTCGGAATGATGATACCATTTCGCTTAGTATTATAAATCCGGCTAAATACACATTATTTATTGAAATCTTCGTTTCTTGATAAAACATTTTTTTTTCGATAATCACGAATAAGAGGCATTTTTGACAGACGTTTACCCGCGATTAAATGTAGTGTATTTTATGTATTCAAACATTTTTTTCCAAGCGCAGTTTAGTACAATACAATAGTAACCGCGCATAGTTCGAATTATTTAGTTTCTGCCAGCGCACTACAACAAAGAACATTCACAATTTATTTTTTACAAAAGTAGAGACTAGTTTTTACTTGTTTAACTTTTAGAGTAATTATATCTATTTTCTCCCTTCTATAGAACGCCATTCGTATGGTTTATCGTTTTTGTAATATCAAAAAACTTTGTAACACATATGGGAATATAATACAATTTTATATTTTGTTGGTTATTAAAATAATCAAAATAAAATAAGTTATCGTGGTATTCGTCGTGGTGATGTAATGGTGTGACCGGTGGAATATCAACCCGATGTCCGTAGCTCCGAACCCCGGAGTGTAGCAACGAATTTTTCGCAATTCACGTACATTTACTTAATTAAATAGGTAACACTATCGGCTGACGATGAAGGAAAACATCATGAGGAATCCTGAACCTGAGAAATGTTCTTGTAGTACTATTGTATGTAGGAAAAATATAGAACTGTGGATTTCTCAGAGTTTAATTATGCTCATACCTTCCTTCGGGAAGAGACCTATGACCCTGCAGTGGGTGGTCTCTTAATCTCTTAAAATCTTGATCTGCTGTTTATAACGATTTCAAAGAACAACCCTCTAAATGTAGGTCGAAAAAGGGTTTTTTTTAAATCCGTTACAATTATATGAAGCGGCTTATTTTTTCAAGTCATCCTATTACTTCTTTACTCCGACCTGTTGTGATGAATTACAGAAGGAACGTGAAACGGTTTCCCAATTTCATTTTATGTGGAGTTTTTATTCTCCCTTCACTAAACGTATTTTTGTCGTCGGAATAAAAGGCAACAGCACTCATAATTCTTTGTTGTCGCCTTTTTATGAAGTTTGCGTCTCGGGTAAGTGACATCTTCGGATTACAATGCCGCTTTTTTACCTTTTTTTTGTATTTTACATTTTTTAAATAGACTACAACTCGGAAATATCTTAATTAATGTATATAAAATGGATATTGGATTATCTTGTAACTCCAAAATTATTTGATCAAGGCAGTTGTTTATACAGACAGTATTAAGCATACTGTTTTGTCGATGACAGTTTTTGTTCTGTTTTACTATGTATCACCACTAGGTGGTACTAAGCTATATGTCAGAGTATATATGTAGAGCCTGTAGAGAGTCGAGAGCACACGGATGGCATTATCCTCCATTTGTATTTATTTTCACAACACGACCGACACTATGAAATGAAACGACGACTTCTGCGATTATTTTAATGCTTTTACAATAATCTCAGAGACAACGCCCTCAGAGACAATAATTATCACTTAGCGACAATAACGATATATCTCACGATCTCACAAACAATAACCAATAATGAATCTTGCACAACCTCTTACAAGCACTTATAAAGGAATCGCCTACCTTCACCTACCGACGACCCAAGTGAAGGAAGTCTTAGTTTAACGAAGTACTTAATCTATGATGTTGTACATAGTTACACTTTATGTTCGCTAATAATTCTAATTATAAATAAATAACTATTTTAACACCATACATTGAATAATTACGTTGTCATTAATTCTCTTAAAATAATTCACCGTTGTAACAACCGAAGTACTTTACAAATCCTTATTTGCTATAAAACTCATTTTAGATCGACAATTATTCTAGTAATTACAAAGTAATACTAGACATAGTACAATGCCAATATGTTTTAATTACATTGTTATTCATTCTAAATAGCAACTTTACTATTTTATCTCGACTGCACATAGAATGAATTTCCGGTTTTAATAAATAACAAAAGGTTCCAAATGTTACTTAAATCTAGAATAATTGTATTACAATTTCACATGTCTGATTTTAATAATCGTGACACCAATTTAGGTTTACTTTAAATCAAGAATTAAATCAAGTTAGAAATGTTAATGCACGACACCACTATTTCTTAAGATGATGTCTCGCGTCGTATGGCGGGACACCGGCTTATTTAGTTACTGCTATCAGTGCTTATATGAATAAACATGTGGAATGCTTAGATGTTATGAACAGTTTAATCTAATCTAAATTGAGTTTAGTCACATACACACGGACAGAGGATTATATATATAAAGATGAATGTGCATGAAATGCTTGACGTACTGGTTATTAACGTATTTAAGTTATCAATTATTAATACTGTATCTGTCTAAATCGCTTTCGAATTGTACGTCTTCTTTTTGTAGAACATATGATGAGTATAATGGGCTATCCTTAAAATATAGATATACCCTGCCCTCAGAGACTTCTTCGTAGATCTATAAAAAGGGAATATCATTATATATCATACACGTTCATTAGAATATGACTATAGGCTCTAAATCACAGAAGCCAATACAAGTCTCTACAGGCTATTATTATCTACTAGCTGTGCCCGCGATTCCGTCGTCGGAACTTATTATTATACTGTTATACATATATTTTACTGTTATTAAGTTTTATACTATACTAGCGACCACCCGCGGCTTCATCTTCAATTTTAATCTTTATAGATAATGTTGCCATGCATTATTTTCATGTTAATTTAATGGTTCATCATTTTAAACAACATATTTACGTATTATAGTCTATGTATTATTATAATGGATCAGTAGTTTTACATAAAACAGTGAAAAACCTGCGTCGATCCCATAATCTCTCTCCTTTATAATAAGATTTATCGTGGACGAAATCGCAAACGGCTGTTACTATTATTTATATGAAAAAGAAACCTAACAAAATGTACAATTATGATTCTGCAATGGAAAAAATAATATTGGAAATGTATTTCAGTGAACATTGCTGTGGCCATTGTTTCGCGCAATTGTTAAAACCGGAGCAATACAAAAGGGCTCAGCGTCACGGCGCACGGCGCGACGCTCGGCCGCGCGATTCTGAACAGCTCAATTGCTTTCGACCATTGTTAAGCGACGCGTATTTTGTATTCCTATATAACGACGACCTTCCTGGAAATTACTGAAAACTCAATCGTGTTTATGAATTTTATTATTTTGTTTTGAGAACAAATTTGCTTTGTTGTTTGTTATAATTAATTTGAACCCCTATATTTCTAATAAATAATTATCGCGCACTTGCAATATCTTTCTGTATTTGTTAATTAAAATCATTATAGGAGGTAGTATATGTAGTTTCATTCAATACGTTATATGTTTAATTAAAGAGTATATTTTTAATTATTGCATTCAATAGTTTACAAAGACTTCAACTGATAGTAAATATTTAAATAAACTGCAAGGGCCTCAATATAGGTACACGGTGACATAATTTCATATATCCTACCATTGTGCTATCGGTTTACCGTGATCTAGTTCATCAATCAAACGTCAAGTATATTATAAGATAAAAAGTTTAGAAACTCATTATCATCTTTACCAGTCCGGGCTGGCGTGGTGATTATGGCCATACCTTCATTCGGGAAGAGGCCTATGGCTCTGCAGTGGGTCTCTTACGGACTGGTAAAGATGATAATGAGTTTCTAAACTTTTTATCTTATAATCATCTTTACCAGTCCGTAAGAGACCCACTGCAGAGCCATAGGCCTCTTCCCGAATGAAGGTATGGCCATAATCACCACGCCAGCCCACGACGATTTAAAACTTTGAAAAATCCGCAGTTCTATATTCTCCCACCTATTACAAGAACATTTCTCAGGATTTGGTTTCCTCACGATGTTTTCCTTCACCGTCAGCCGATAGTGTTAACAATTTATATTAGTAAAATGTATGCGAATTCCAAAAAACTCGTTGGCACACGCCGGGGTTCGAACCTACGGACATCGAATTGATATTCCACCGGACAAACCTCAAGACTACCAAGACTATCACTAGACAACCACTAACAACTGAAATTCACTAATTGCAATTTGTTCTTGTTGTTGGACCGATTATCAATTTACAGAATTCTATCAATAATTTTACGGTACTGATTCTCATCCTTAGGACGTATCTTGCGCTCTTGAGAAAACAGAGAAAAGTGATAAATATACGACAGTAAAAGTCTAGTTTATCCTTACAAAACTAGTAAATAAAAAAATTTAATAACGGTATCCTAGACTAAGGTTCTATAAAAAATATTTGAGAAACTTGAATGAACTCATAAACGAGCTTGCGCTCACAAGAGATCGAGAGCGAGGGAGGAACTCGTCTCCTGGCAAACGCTAGTTTTAAAACTTTTACAAGGATTTTAATATCCTTCGCCACTTGAATTTGTTTTTAGCGCAGCATTATTTTTAAATTGTGTCCACAATACATCTCTTCGGTATTTTAGATCGGTGAAATATTAATAGAATTTCCACATAATGGAGTGTCCTCATGTGTAATTTTTTTTTTT